>JBBBDQ010020886.1:0-33304 GCA_037127315.1 Ascarosepion bandense | reverse complement strand
GGAAGAGGTTAAGTACTGATTCATACCTTCTGGCATTATCAGGCAAGTGAATGTAATGAACTCAAATGGGAATTCAAACTCAGCTCTCCAATTCCTCAATCCGAGTTGAAAATCATTACTTAAAAATGCCTCTTGATAAGCACACATAATAACTAGGAAAAGATTTAGATTCAGAAATCTTCTCTGGGTATTATCATATAAGTGAATGTAATGAACTCAAATGTAGTCCGAAACTCAGCTCTCCAATTCCTCAATCCGAGTTGAAAATCATTACTTAAAAATGCTTCTTGATAAGCACACATAATAACTAGAAAAAAAAAAAGATTTAGATTCATAACTTTCCCCTGGGTATTATCATAAGTGAATGTAATGAACACAATCAATTCAAACTCAGCTCTCCAATTCCTCAATCCGAGTTGAAAATCATTACTTAAAAATGCCTCTTGATAAGCACACATAATAACTAGAAAAAAAAAAGATTTAGATTCATAACTTTCCTGGGTATTATCATATAAGTGAATGTAATGAACTCAAATGGAATTCAAACTCAGCCCTCCAATTCCTCAATCCGAGTTGAAAATCATTACTTAAAAATGCCTCTTGATAAGCACACATAATAACTAGAAAAGATTTAGATTCATAACTTTCCCCTGGGTATTATCATATAAGTGAATGTAATGAACTCAAATGGAATTCAAACTCAGTTTCCAATTCCTCAATCCGAGTTGAAAAATCATTACTTAAAAATGCTCTCTGATAAGCACATAATAACTAGAAAAAAAAAAGATTTAGATTCATAATCTTCTGGTATTATCATATAAGTGAATGTAATGAACACAACTGGAATTCAAACTCAGTTTCAATTCCTCAATCCGAGTTGAAAATCATTACTTAAAAATGCCTCTTGATAAGCACACATAATAACTAGGAAAAAAAAAGATTTAGATTCATAACTTTCCCTGGTATTAATACATAAGTGAATGTAATGAACCTAAATGGAATTCAACTCTGCCTCCAATTCCTCAATCCGAGTTGAAAATCATTACTTAAAAATGCCTCTTGATAAGCACACATAATAACTAGAAAAAAAAAAGATTTAGATTCATAACTTTCCCCTGGGTATTACTTCACATAAGTGAATGTAATGAACACAACTGGAATTCAAACTCAGCTCTCCAATTCCTCAATCCGAGTTGAAAATCATTACTTAAAAATGCCTCTTGATAAGCACACATAATAACTAGAAAAAAAAAAAAGATTTAGATTCATAATCTCTGGTATTATCATATAAGTGAATGTAATGAACTCAATGGAATTCAAACTCAGCTCTCCAATTCCTCAATCCGAGTTGAAAATCATTAATAAAATGCCTCTTGATAAGCACATAATAACTAGAAAAAAAAAAAAGATTTAGATTCATAACTTTCCTGTACATTACATAAGTGAATGTAATGAACACAACTGAAATTCAAACTCAGCTCTCCAATTCCTCAATCCGAGTTGAAAATCATTAGCTTAAAAATGCTCTCTGATAAGCACACATAATAACTAGAAAAAAAAAGATTTAGATTCATAACTTTCTCTCAAAGGAATACCACATAAGTGAATGTAATGAACTCAAATGGAATTCAAACTCAGCTCTCCACCTCAATCCGAGTTGAAAATCATTACTAAAAATGCTTCTGATAAGCACACATAATAACTAGGAAAAAAAGATTTAGATTCATAACTTTCCCCTGGGTATTATCATATAAGTGAATGTAATGAACACAACTGGAATTCAAACTCAGTTTCATTCTCAATCCGAGTTGAAAACTATTACTTAAAAATGCTCTTTGATAAGCACACATAATAACTAGGAAAAAGTATTTAGATTCATAACTTTCCCCTGGGTAATATCACATAAGAATGTAATGAATGACAACTGAATTCAAACTCAGCCCTCCAATTCCTCAATCCCAGTTGAAAATCATTACTTAAAAATGCCCTTGATACACACATAATAACTAGGAAAAAAAGATTTAGATTCATAACTTTCCCTGGGTATTATCATATAAGTGAATGTAATGAACTCAAATGGAATTCAAACTCAGCTCTCCAATTCCTCAATCCGAGTTGAAAATCATTACTTAAAAATGCCTCTTGATAAAAGCACACATAATAACTAAGAAAAAAAAAAAGATTTAGATTCATAACTTTCCCCTGGGTATTATCATATAAGTGAATGTAATATGAACACAACCTAAATTCAAACTCAGCTCTCCAATTCCTCCAATCCGAGTTGAAAATCATTACTTAAAAATGCCTCTTGATAAGCACACATAATAACTAGGAAAAAAAAGATTTAGATTCATAACTTTCCCCTGGGTATTATCATATAAGTGAATGTAATGAACTCAAATGGAATTCAAACTCAGCTCTCCAATTCCTCAATCCGAGTTGAAAATCATTACTTAAAATGCCTCTTCATAAGCACATAATAACTAGGAAAAAAAAGATTTAGATTCATAGCTTTCCCCTGGGTATTATCATATAAGTGAATGTAATGAACACAACTGGAATTCAAACTCAGCTCTCCAATTCCTCAATCCGAGTTGAAAATCATTACTTAAAAATGCCTCTTGATAAGCACACATAATAACTAGGAAAAAAAAAGATTTAGATTCATAACTTTCCCCTGGGTATTATCATATGATGAATGTAATGAACACAACTGAGTCAAACTCAGCTCTCCAATTCCTCAATCCGAGTTGAAAATCATTACTTAAAAATGCCTCTTGATAAGCACACATAATAACTAGGAAAAAAAAAGATTTAGATTCATAACTTTCCCCTGGGTATTATCATATAAGTGAATGTAATGAACTCAAATGGAATTCAAACTCAGCTCTCAATTCCTCAATCCGAGTTGAAAATCATTACTTAAAAATGCCTCTTGATAAGCACACATAATAACTAGAAAAAAAAAAAAGATTTAGATTCATAACTTTCCCCTGGGTATTATCATATAAGTGAATGTAATGAACACAACTGGAATCAAACTCAGCTCTCCAATTCCTCAATCCGAGTTGAAAATCATTACTTAAAAATGCCTCTTGATAAGCACACATAATAACTAGGAAAAAAAAGATTTAGATTCATAACTTTCCCCTGGGTATTATCATATAAGTGAATGTAATGAACTCAAATGGAATTCAAACTCAGCTCTCAATTCCTCAATCCGAGTTGAAATCATTACTTAAAAATGCCTCTTGATAAGCACACATAATAACTAGAAAAAAAAAAGATTTAGATTCATAACTTTCCCTGGGTATTATCATATAAGTGAATGTAATGAACACAACTGGAATTCAAACTCAGCTCTCCAATTCTCAATCCGAGTTGAAAATCATTACTTAAAAATGCCTCATGATAAGCACACATAATAACTAGAAAAAAAAAGATTTAGATTCATAACTTTCCCTGGGTATTATCATATAAGTGAATGTAATGAACACAACTGGAACTCAGCTCCTCCAATTCCTCAATCCGAGTTGAAAATCATTACTTAAAAATGCCTCTTGATAAGCACACATAATAACTAGAAAAAAAAAAGATTTAGATTCTTAACTTTCCCTGGGTATTATCATATAAGTGAATGTAATGAACTCAAATGGAATTCAAACTCAGCTCTTAATTCCTCAATCCGAGTTGAAAATCATTACTTAAAAATGCCTCTTGATAAGCATAATAACTAGAAAAAAAAAAAAGATTTAGATTCATAACTTTCCTAGGTATTATCATATAAGTGAATGTAATGAACACAACTGGAATTCAAAACTCAGCTCTCCAATTCCTCAATCCGAGTTGAAAATCATTACTTAAAAATGCCTCTTGATAAGCACACATAATAACTAGAAAAAAAAAAGATTTAGATTCATACTTTCCCCTGGGTATTATCATATAAGTGAATGTAATGAACACAACTGGAATTCAAACTCAGGCACTCTCATTCCTCAATCCGAGTTGAAAATCATTACTTAAAAATGCCTCTTGATAAGCACACATAATAACTAGAAAAAAAAAAAAATTTAGATTCATAACTTTCCCCTGGGTATTATCATATAAGTGAATGTAATGAACACAACTGGAATTCAAACTCAGCTCTTAATTCCTCAATCCGAGTTGAAAATCATTATACAAAAATGCCTCTTTGATAAGCACACATAATAACTAGAAAAAAAAAAAGATTTAGATTCATAACTTTCCCCTGGGTATTATCATATAAGTGAATAGTAATGAACACAACTGGAATTCAAACTCAGCTCTCCAATTCCTCAATCCAGGTTGAAAATCATTACTTAAAAATGCCTCTTGATAAGCACACATAATAACTAGAAAAAAAAAAAGATTTAGATTCATAACTTTCCCCTGGGTATTATCACTATAAGTGAATGCTAATGAACACAACTGGAGTCAAACTCAGCTCTCCAATTCCTCAATCCGAGTTGAAAATCATTACTTAAAAATGCCTCTTGATAAAGCACACATAATAACTAGAAAAAAAAAAAAGATTTAGATTCATAACTTTCCCTGGGTATTATCATAAGTGAATGTAATGAACTCCAAGTAAAATTCAAACTCAGCTCTCCAATTCCTCAATCCGAGTTGAAAATCATTACTTAAAAATGCCTCTTGATAAGCACACATAATAACTAGAAAAAAAAAAAGATTTAGATTCATAACTTTCCCCTGGGTATTATCATATAAGTGAATGTAATGAACACAACTGGAAATTCAAACTCAGCTCTCCAATTCCTCAATCCGAGTTAGAAAATCATTACTTAAAAATGCCTCTTGATAAGCACACATAATAACTAGGAAAAAAAAAGATTTAAGATTCATAACTTTCCCCTGGGTATTATCATATAAGTGAATGTAATGAACACAACTGGGAGTCAAACTCAGCTCTCCAATTCCTCCAAATCCGAGTTGAAAATCATTACTTAAAAATGCCTCTTGATAAGCACACATAATAACTAGAAAAAAAAAAAGATTTAGATTCATAACTTTCCCCTGGGTATTATCATATAAGTGAATGTAATGAACACAACTGGAAATTCAAACTCAGCTCTCCAATTCCTCAATCCGAGTTGAAAATCATTACTTAAAAATGCCTCTTGATAAGCACACATAATAACTAGGAAAAAAAAAGATTTAGATTCATAACTTTCCCCTGGGTATTATTATCATATAAGTGAATGTAATGAACTCAAATGGAAATTCAAACTCCAGCTCTCCAATTCCTCAATCCGAGGTTGAAAATCATTACTTAAAATGCCTCTTGATAAGCACACATAATAACTAGAAAAAAAAAGATTTAGATTCATAACTTTCCCCTGGGTATTATCATATAAGTGAATGTAAATGAACACAACTGAGTCAAACTCAGCTCTCCAATTCCTCAATCAAAGGAGTTGAAAATCATTACTTAAAAATGCCTCTTGATAAGCACACATAATAACTAGAAAAAAAAAGATTTAGATTCATAACTTTCCCCTGGGTATTATCATATAAGTGAATGTAATGAACACAACTGGAATTCAAACTCAGCTCTCCAATTCCTCAATCCGAGTTGAAAATCATTACTTAAAAATGCCTCAAGTAAGCACACATAATAACTAGAAAAAAAAAAGATTTAGATTCATAACTTTCCCCTGGGTATTATCATATAAGTGAAATGTAATAGACACAACTGGAATTCAAACTCAGCTCTCAATTCCTCAATCCGAGTTGAAAATCATTACTTAAAAATGCCTCTTGATAAGCACACATAATAACTAGGAAAAAAAAAAGATTTAGATTCATAACTTTCCCCTGGGTATTATCATATAAGTGAATGTAATGAACTCAAATGGAATTCAAACTCAGCTCTCCAATTCCTCAATCCGAGTTGAAAATCATTACTTAAAAATGCCTCTTGATAAGCACACATAATAACTAGAAAAAAAAAAAAGATTTAGATTCATAACTCCCCTGGGTATTATCATATAAGTGAATGTAATGAACACAACTGGAATTCAAACTCAGCTCTCCAATTCCTCAATCCGAGGTTGAAAATCATTACTTAAAAATGCCTCTTGATAAGCACACATAATAACTAGAAAAAAAAAAGATTTAGATTCATAACTTTCCCCTGGGTATTATCATATAAGTGAATGTAATGAACACAACTGGAAATTCAAACTCAGCTCTCCAATTCCTCAATCCGAGTTGAAAATCATTACTTAAAAATGCCTCTTGATAAGCACACATAATAACTAGAAAAAAAAAAGATTTAGATTCATAACTTTCCTGAGTGTGTATCATATAAGTGAATGTAATGAACACAACTGGAATTCAAACTCAGCTCTCAATTCCTCAATCCGAGTTGAAAATCATTACTTAAAAATGCCTCTTGATAAGCACACATAATAACTAGAAAAAAAAAAAGATTTAGATTCATAACTTTCCCCTGGGTATTATCATATAAGTGAATGTAATGAACACAACTGGAATTCAAACTCAGCTCTCCAATTCCTCAATCCGAGTTGAAAATCATTACTTAAAAATGCCTCTTGATAAGCACACATAATAACTAGAAAAAAAAAAAAAGATTTAGATTCATAACTTTCCCCTGGGTATTATCATATAAGTGAATGTAATGAACACAACTGGAATTCAAACTCAGCTCTCCAATTCCTCAATCCGAGTTGAAAATCATTTAAAAATGCCTCTTGATAAGCACACATAATAACTAGAAAAAAAAAAAGATTTAGATTCATAACTTTCCCTGGGTATTATCATATAAGTGAATGTAATGAACACAACAAGGAATTCAAACTCAGCTCTCCAATTCCTCAATCCGGTTGAAAATCATTACTTAAAAATGCCTCTTGATAAGCACACATAATAACTAGAAAAAAAAAAAGATTTAGATTCATAACTTTCCCCTGGGTATTATCATATAAGTGAATGTAATGAACTCAAATGGAGATAAACTCAGCTCTCCAATTCCTCAATCCGAGTTGAAAATCATTACTTAAAAATGCCTCTTGATAAGCACACATAATAACTAGAAAAAAAAAAAGATTTAGATTCATAACTTTCCCACCGTTATTGTATAATATAAGTGAATGTAATGAACACAACTGGAATTCAAACTCAGCTCTCCAATTCCTCAATCCGAGTTGAAAATCATTACTTAAAAATGCCTCTTGATAAGCACACATAATAACTAGAAAAAAAAAAGATTTAGATTCATAACTTTCCCCTGGGTATTATCATATAAGTGAATGTAATGAACTCAAATGGAATTCAAACTCAGCTCTCCAATTCCTCAATCCGAGTTGAAAATCATTACTTAAAAATGCCTCTTGATAAGCACATAATAACTAGAAAAAAAAAGATTTAGATTCATAACTTTCCCCTGGGTATTATCATATAAGTGAATGTAATGAACTCAAATGGAATTCAAACTCAGCTCTCCAATTCCTCAATCCGAGTTGAAAATCATTACTTAAAAATGCCTCTTGATAAGCACACATAATAACTAGAAAAAAAAAGATTTAGATTCATAACTTCCCCTGGGTATTATCATATAAGTGAATGTAATGAACTCAAATGGAATTCAAACTCAGCTCTCCAATTCCTCAATCCGAGTTGAAAATCATTACTTAAAAATGCCTCTTGATAAGCACACATAATAACTAGAAAAAAAAAAAAGATTTAGATTCATAACTTTCCTAGGTATTATCATATAAGTGAATGTAATGAACACAACTGAAATTCAAACTCAGCTCTCCAATTCCTCAATCCGAGTTGAAAATCATTACTTAAAAATGCCTCTTGATAAGCACACATAATAACTAGAAAAAAAAAAAGATTTAGATTCATAACTTTCCCTAGGTATTATCATATAAGTGAATGTAATGAACTCAAATGGAATTCAAACTCAGCTCTCCAATTCCTCAATCCGAGTTGAAAATCATTACTTAAAAATGCCTCTTGATAAGCACACATAATAACTAGAAAAAAAAAAGATTTAGATTCATAACTTTCCCCTGGGTATTATCATATAAGTGAATGTAATGAACTCAAATGGAATTCAAACTCAGCTCTCAATTCCTCAATCCGAGTTGAAAATCATTACTTAAAAATGCCTCTTGATAAGCACACATAATAACTAGAAAAAAAAAAAGATTTAGATTCATAACTTTCCCCTAGGTATTATCATATAAGTGAATGTAATGAACTCAAATGGAATTCAAACTCAGCTCTCCAATTCCTCAATCCGAGTTGAAAATCGTACTTAAAAATGCCTCTTGATAAGCACACATAATAACTAGAAAAAAAAAAAGATTTAGATTCATAACTTTCCCCTGGGTATTATCATATAAGTGAATGTAATGAACTCAAATGGAATTCAAACTCAGCTCTCCAATTCCTCAATCCGAGTTGAAAATCATTACTTAAAAATGCCTCTTGATAAGCACATAATAACTAGAAAAAAAAAGATTTAGATTCATAACTTTCCCCTGGGTATTATCATATAAGTGAATGTAATGAACTCAAATGGAATTCAAACTCAGCTCTCCAATTCCTCAATCCGAGTTGAAAATCATTACTTAAAAATGCCTCTTGATAAGCACACATAATAACTAGAAAAAAAAAGATTTAGATTCCTTAACTTTCCCCTGGGTATTATCATATAAGTGAATGTAATGAACTCAAATGGAATTCAAACTCAGCTCTCCAATTCCTCAATCCGAGTTGAAAATCATTACTTAAAAATGCCTCTTGATAAGCACACATAATAACTAGAAAAAAAAAAGATTTAGATTCATAACTTTCCCCTGGGTATTATCATATAAGTGAAAATGTAATGAACTCAAATGGAATTCAAACTCAGCTCTCCAATTCCTCAATCCGAGTTGAAAATCATTACTTAAAAATGCCTCTTGATAAGCACACATAATAACTAGAAAAAAAAAAAGATTTAGATTCATAACTTTCCCCTGGGTATTATCATATAAGTGAATGTAATGAACTCAAATGGAGTCAAAACTCAGCTCTCCAATTCCTCAATCCGAGTTGAAAATCATTACTTAAAAATGCCTCTTGATAAGCACACATAATAACTAGAAAAAAAAAAAAAGATTTAGATTCATAACTTTCCCCTGGGTATTATCATATAAGTGAATGTAATGAACTCAAATGGAATTCAAACTCAGCTCTCCAATTCCTCAATCCGAGTTGAAAATCATTACTTAAAAATGCCTCTTGATAAGCACACATAATAACTAGAAAAAAAAAAAGATTTAGATTCATAACTTTCCCCTGGGTATTATCATATAAGTGAATGTAATGAACTCAAATGGAATTCAAACTCAGCTCAATTCCTCAATCCGAGTTGAAAATCATTACTTAAAAATGCCTCTTGATAAGCACACATAATAACTAGAAAAAAAAAAAGATTTAGATTCATAACTCCTGGGTATTATCATATAAGTGAATGTAATGAACTCAAATGTAATTCAAACTCAGCTCCTCCAATTCCTCAATCCGAGTTGAAAATCATTACTTAAAAATGCCTCTTGATAAGCACACATATGCTTTAGAAAAAAAAAAAGATTTAGATTCATAACTTTCCCCTGGGTATTATCATATAAGTGAATGTAATGAACTCAAATGGAATTCAAACTCAGCTCTCCAATTCCTCAATCGAGGTTGAAAATCATTACTTAAAAATGCCTCTTGATAAGCACACATAATAACTAGAAAAAAAAAAAAGATTTAGATTCATAACTTTCCCCTGGGTATTATCATATAAGTGAATGTAATGAACTCAAATGGAATTCAAACTCAGCTCTCAATTCCTCAATCCGAGTTGAAAATCATTACTTAAAAATGCCTCTTGATAAGCACACATAATAACTAGAAAAAAAAAAGATTTAGATTCATAACTTTCCCCTGGGTATTATCATATAAGTGAATGTAATGAACTCAAGTAAAATTCAAACTCAGCTCTCCAATTCCTCAATCTGAGTTGAAAATCATTACTTAAAAATGCCTCTTGATAAGCACACATAATAACTAGAAAAAAAAAAAAGATTTAGATTCATAACTTTCCCCTGGGTATTATCATATAAGTGAATGTAATGAACTCAAATGGAATTCAAACTCAGCTCTCAATTCCTCAATCGAGGTTGAAAATCGTACTTAAAAATGCCTCTTGATAAGCACACATAATAACTAGAAAAAAAAAAAGATTTAGATTCATAACTTTCCCCTGGGTATTATCATATAAGTGAATGTAATGAACTCAAATGGAAATTCAAACTCAGCTCTCCAATTCCTCCAATCCGGTTGAAAATCATTACTTAAAAATGCTCTTGATAAGCACACATAATAACTAGAAAAAAAAAAAGATTTAGATTCATAACTTTCCCTGGGTATTATCATATAAGTGAATGTAATGAACTCAAATGGAGTGACTCAACTCTCTCAATTCCTCAATCAGTTGAAAATCATTACTTAAAAAATGCCTCTTGATAAGCACACATAATAACTAGAAAAAAAAAAAAGATTTAGATTCTTAACTTTCCCTGGGTATTATCATATAAGTGAATGTAATGAACACAACTGGAGATAAAACTCCAGCTCTCCAATTCCTCAATCCGAGTTGAAAATCCATTACTTAAATGCCTCTTGATAAACACACATAATAACTAGAAAAAAAAAAAGATTTGGGTCCTTAACTTTCCCCTGGGTATTATCATATAAGTGAATATAATGAACTCAAATGGAATTCAAACTCAGCTCTCCAATTCCTCAATCCGAGTTGAAAATCATTACTTAAAATGCCTCTTGATAAGCACACATAACTAGAAAAAAAGATTTGATTCCATACTTTCCCCTGGGTATTATCATATAAGTGAATGTAATGAACACAACTGGGCTCAAACTCAGCTCTCCAATTCCTCAATCTGATTGAAAATCATTACTTAAAAATGCCTCTTGATAAGCACACATAATAACTAGAAAAAAAAAGATTTAGATTCATAACTTTCCCCTGGGTATTATCATATAAGTGAATGTGAACACAACTGAATTCCAAACTCAGCTCTCCAATTCCTCAATCCGAGTTGAAAATCATTACTTAAAAATGCCTCTTGATAAGCACACATAATAACTAGAAAAAAAAGATTTAGATTCATAACTTTCCCCTGGGTATTATCATATAAGTGAGTAATGAACACAACTGGAAATTCAAACTCAGCTCTCAGTTCCTCAATCCGAGTTGAAAATCATTACTTAAAAATGCCTCTTGATAAGCACACATAATAACTAGAAAAAAAAAAAGATTTAGATTCATAACTTTCCCCTGGGTATTATCATATAAGTGAATGTGACAATGAACTCAAATGGAATTCAAACTCAGCTCTCCAATTCCTCAATCGAGTTGAAAATCATTACTTAAAAATGCCTCTTGATAAGCACATAATAACTAGAAAAAAAAAAAAAGATTTAGATTCATAACTTTCCTAGGTATTATCATATAAGTGAATGTAATGAACTCAAATGGAATTCAAACTCAGCTCTCCAATTCCTCAATCCGAGTTGAAAATCATTACTTAAAAATGCCTCTTGATAAGCACACATAATAACTGAAAAAAAAAGATTTAGATTCATAACTTTCCCCTGGGTATTATCATATAAGTGAATGTAATGAACACAACTGGAATTCAAACTCAGCTCTCCAATTCCTCAATCAAGTTAATCATTACTTAAAAATGCCTCCTTGATAAGCACACATAATAACTAGAAAAAAAAAGATTTAGATTCATAACACCTGGGTATTATCATATAAGTGAATGTAATGAACTCAAATGGAATTCAAACTCAACTCTCCAATTCCTCAATCCGAGTTGAAAATCATTACTTAAAAATGCCTCTTGATAAGCTTTTATAATAACTAGAAAAAAAAAAAGATTTAGATTCATAACTTTCCCTGGGTATTATCATATAAGTGAATGTAATGAACTCAAATGGAATTCAAACTCAGCTCTCCAATTCCTCAATCAAGTTGAAAATCATTACTTAAAAATGCCTCTTGATAAGCACACATAATAACTAGAAAAAAAAAAAGATTTAGATTCATAACTTTCCCCTGGGTATTATCATATAAGTGAATGTAATGAACTCAAATGGAATTCAAACTCAGCTCTCCAATTCCTCAATCCGAGTTGAAAATCACTTAAAAATGCCTCTTGATAAGCACACATAATAACTAGAAAAAAAAAAAGATTTAGATTCATAACTTTCCCTGGGTATTATCATATAAGTGAATGTAATGAACTCAAATGGAATCAAACTCAGCTCTCAATTCCTCAATCCGAGTTGAAAATCATTACTTAAAAATGCCTCTTGATAAGCACACACCAATAACTAGAAAAAAAAAAAGATTTAGATTCATAACTTTCCCCTGGGTATTATCATATAAGTGAATGTAATGAACACAACTGGAATTCAAACTCAGCTCTCCAATTCCTCAATCCGAGTTGAAAATCATTACTTAAATGCTCTTGATAAGCACATAATAACTAGAAAAAAAAAAAGATTTAGATTCATAACTTTCCCCTGGGTATTATCATATAAGTGAATGTAATGAACACAACTGGAATTCAAACTCAAGCTCTCCAATTCCTCCAATCAGGTTGAAAATCTATTCTTAAAAATGCCTCTTGATAAGCACACATAATAACTAGAAAAAAAAAAAAGATTTAGATTCATAACTTTCCCTGGGTATTATCATATAAGTGAATGTAATGAACACAACTGGAATTCAAACTCAGCTCTCCAATTCCTCAATCCGATTGAAAAATCATTACTTAAAAATGCCTCTTGATAGCACACATAATAACTAGAAAAAAAAAAGATTTAGATTCATAACTTTCCCCTGGGTATTATCATATAAGTGAATGTAATGAGCACAAAAGCACAATTCAAGCTCAGCTCCAATTCCTCAATCCGAGTTGAAAATCATTACTTAAAAATGCCTCTTGATAAGCACACATAATAACTAGAAAAAAAAAAGATTTAGATTCATAACTTTCCCCTGGGTATTATCATATAAGTGAATGTAATGAACACACAACCTAAAATTCAAACTCAGCTCTCCAATTCCTCAATCCGAGTTGAAAATCATTACTTAAAAATGCCTCTTGATAAGCACACATAATAACTAGAAAAAAAAAAAGATTTAGATTCATAACTTTCCCCTGGGTATTATCATATAATTGAATGTAATGAACACAACTGGAATTCAAACTCACGCTCTCCAATTCCTCAATCCAGTTGAAAATCATTACTTAAAAATGCCTCTTGATAAGCACACATAATAACAGAAAAAAAAAAGATTTAGATTCATAACTTTCCCCTGGGTATTATCATATAAGTGAATGTAATGAACACAACTGGAATTCAAACTCAGCTCTACTCAATTCACTCAATCCGAGTTGAAAATCATTACTTAAAAATGCCTCTTGATAAGCACACATAATAACTAGAAAAAGATTTAGATTCATACTTTCCCTGGGTATTATCATATAAGTGAATGTAATGAACACAACTGGAATTCAAACTCAGCTCTCAATTCCTCAATCCGAGTTGAAAATCATTACTTAAAAATGCCTCTTGATAAGCACACATAATAACTAGAAAAAAAAAAAGATTTAGATTATAACTTTCCCCTGGGTATTATCATATAGGTGAATGTAATGAACACAACTGGGAAATTCAAACTCAGCTCTCCAATTCCTCAATCCGAGTTGAAAATCATTACTTAAAAATGCCTCTTGATAAGCACACATAATAACTAGAAAAAAAAAAAGATTTAGATTCATAACTTTCCTAGGTATTTATCATATAAGTGAATGTAATGAACACAACTGAAATTAATCAGCTCTCCAATTCCTCAATCCGAGTTGAAAATCATTACTTAAAAATGCCTCTTGATAAGCACACATAACTAGAAAAAAAAAAGATTTAGATTCATAACTTTCCCTGGGTATTATCATATAAGTGAATGTAATGAACACAACTGGAATTCAAACTCAACTCTAAATTCCTCAATCCGAGTTGAAAATCATTACTTAAATGCCTCTTGATAAGCACACATAATAACTAGAAAAAAAAAAGATTTAGATTCATAACTTTCCCCTGGGTATTATCATATAAGTGAATGTAATGAACACAACTGGAATTCAAACTCAGCTCTCCAATTCTCAATCCAGGTTGAAAATCATTACTTAAAGTACTCTTGATAAGCACATAATAACTAGAAAAAAAAAAGATTTAGATTCATAACTTTCCCCTAGGTATTATCATATAAGTGAATGTAATGAACACAACTGGAATTCAAACTCAGCTCTCCAATTCCTCAATCCGAGTTGAAAATCATTACTTAAAATGCCTCTTGATAAGCACATAATAACTAGAAAAAAAAAAAGATTTAGATTCATAACTTTCCCTGGGTATTATCATATAAGTGAATGTAATGAACACAACTGGAATTCAAACTCAGCTCTCCAATTCCTCCAATCCGAGTTGAAAATCATTACTTAAAAATGCCTCTTGATAAGCACACATAATAACTAGGAAAAAAAAAAAGATTTAGATTCATAACTTTCCCCTGGGTATTATCATATAAGTGAATGTAATGAACACAACTAGATCAAACTCAGCTCTCCAATTCCTCAATCCGAGTTGAAAATCATTACTTAAAAATGCCTCTTGATAAGCACACATAATAACTAGAAAAAAAAAGATTTAGATTCATAACTTTCCTAGGTATTATCATATAAGTGAATGTAATGAACACAGCACCAAATTTTAAGCCTCAGCTCTCAGATTCTCAATCCGATTTGAGAAAATCATTACTTAAAAATGCCTCTTGATAAGCACACATAATAGCTAGAAAAAAAAAAAGATTTAGATTCATAACTTTCCCCTGGGTATTATCATATAAGTGAATGTAATAGTACAGCACAATTCAAACTCAGCTCTCCAATTCCTCAATCCGAGTTGAAAATCATTACTTAAAAATGCCTCTTGATAAGCACATAATAACTAGAAAAAAAAAAGATTTAGATTCATAACTTTTTCCTGGGTATTATCATATAAGTAGATATGAAAGCCAGACTCAAATGGAAAATTCAAACTCAGCTCTCCAATTCCTCAATCCGAGTTGAAAATCATTACTTAAAAATGCCTCTTGATAAGCACATAACTAGGAAAAAAAGATTTAGATTCTAACTTTCCCCTGGGTATTATCATATAGAAAGTGAATGTAATGAACACAACTGGAATTCAAACTCAGCTCTCCAATTCCTCAATCCGAGTTGAAAATCATTTACTTAAAAATGCCTCTTGATAAGCACACATAATAACTAGAAAAAAAAAAAAGATTTAGATTCATAACTTTCCCCTGGGTATTATCATATAAGTGAATGTAATGAACACAACTGGAATTCAAACTTAGCTCTCAATTCCTCAATCCGAGTTGAAAATCATTGCCAAATGCCTCTTGATAAGCACACATAATAACTAGAAAAAAAAAAAGATTTAGATTCATAACTTTCCCTGGGTATTATCATATAAGTGAATGTAATGAACACAACTGGAATTCAAACTCAGCTCTCCAATTCCTCAATCCGAGTTGAAAATCATTACTTAAAAATGCCTCTTGATAAGCACATAATAACTAGAAAAAAAAAAGATTTAGATTCACTAACTTTCCCCTGGGTATTATCATATAAGTGAATGTAATGAACTCAAATGGAATTCAAACTCAGCTCTCCAATTCCTCAATCCGAGTTGAAAATCATTACTTAAAAATGCCTCTTGATAGCACACATAATAACTAGAGAAAAAAAAGATTTAGATTCATAACTTTCCCTGGGTATTATCATATAAGTGAATGTAATGAACACAACTGGAATTCAAACTCAGCTCTCCAATTCCTCAATCCGAGTTGAAAATCATTACTTAAAAATGCCTCTTGATAAGCACACATAATAACTAGGAAAAAAAAAGATTTAGATTCATAACTTTCCCCTGGGTATTATCATATAAGTGAATGTAATGAACACAACTGGAATTCAAACTCAGCTCTCCAATTCCTCAATCCGAGTTGAAAATCATTACTTAAAAATACCTCTTGATAAGCACACATAATAACTAGGAAAAAAAGATTTAGATTCATAACTTTCCCCTGGGTATTATCATATAAGTGAATATGAACACAACTGGAATTCAAACTCAGCTCTCAATTCCTCAATCCGAGTTGAAAATCATTACTTAAAAATGCCTCTTGATAAGCACACATAATAACTAGAAAAAAAAAGATTTAGATTCATAACTTTCCCCTGGGTATTATCATATAAGTGAATGTAATGAACTCAAATGGAATTCAAACTCAGCTCTCCAATTCCTCAATCAGTTGAAAATCATTACTTAAAAATGCCTCTTGATAAGCACACATAATAACTAGAAAAAAAAAAAGATTTAGATTCATAACTTTCCCCTGGGTATTATCATATAAGTGAATGTGACAGACTCAAATGAAATTCAAACTCAGCTCTCAATTCCTCAATCCGAGTTGAAAATCATTACTTAAAAATGCCTCTTGATAAGCACACATAATAACTAGAAAAAAAAAAAAGATTTGAATTCCTTAACTTTCCTAGGTATTATCATATAAGTGAATGTAATGAACTCAAATGGAATTCAAACTCAGCTCTCCAATTCCTCAATCCGAGTTGAAAATCATTACTTAAAAATGCCTCTTGATAAGCACACATAATAACTAGGAAAAAAAAGATTTAGATTCATAACTTTCCCCTGGGTAGCTATCATATAAGTGAATGTAATGAACACAACTGGAATTCAAACTCAGCTCTCCAATTCCTCAATCCGAGTTGAAAATCATTACTTAAAAATGCCTCTTGATAAGCACACATAATAACTAGAAAAAAAAAAAGATTTAGATTCATAACTTTCCCCTGGGTATTATCATATAAGTGAATGTAATGAACTCAAATGGAATTCAAACTCTCAGCTCTCCAATTCCTCAATCCGAGTTGAAAATCATACTTAAAAATGCCTCTTGATAAGCACACATAATAACTAGGAAAAAAAAGATTTAGATTCATAACTTTCCCCTGGGTATTATCATATAAGTGAATGCTAATGAACTCAAATGGAATTCAAACTCAGCTCTCCAATTCCTCCAATCCAGTTGAAAATCCGTACTTAAAAATGCCTCTTGATAAGCACACATAATAACTAGGAAAAAAAAGATTTTAGATTCATAACTTTCCCTAGTTATTATCATATAAGTGAATGTAATGAACACAACTGGAAATTCAAACTCAGCTCTCCAATTCCTCAATCCGAGTTGAAAATCATTACTTAAAAATGCCTCTTGATAAGCACACATAACTAGAAAAAAAAAAAAGATTTAGATTCATAACTTTCCCCTGGGTATTATCATATAAGTGAATGTAATGAACTCAAATGGAATTCAAACTCAGCTCTCCAATTCCTCAATCCGAGTTGAAAATCATTACTTAAAAATGCCTCTTGATAAGCACACATAATAACTAGGAAAAAAGATTTAGATTCATAACTTTCCCTGGGTATTATCATATAAGTGAATGTAATGAACTCAAATGGAATTCAAACTCAGCTCTCCAATTCCTCAATCCGAGTTGAAAATCATTACTTAAAAATGCCTCTTGATAAGCACACATAATAACTAGGAAAAAAAAAAAGATTTAGATTCATAACTTTCCCCTGGGTATTATCATATAAGTGAATGTAATGAACACAACTGGAATTCAAACTCAGCTCTCCAATTCCTCAATCCGAGTTGAAAATCGTACTTAAAAATGCCTCTTGATAAGCACACATAATAACTGAAAAAAAAAAGATTTAGATTCATAACTTTCCCCTGGGTATTATCATATAAGTGAATGTAATGAACTCAAGTAAAATTCAAACTCAGCTCTCCAATTCACTCAATCCGAGTTGAAAATCATTACTTAAAAATGCCTCTTGATAAGCACATAATAACTAGAAAAAAAAAAAGATTTAGATTCATAACTTTCCCCTGGGTATTATCATATAAGTGAATGTAATGAACTCAAATGGAATTCAAACTCAGCTCTCCAATTCCTCCAATCCGAGAGTTGAAAATCATTACTTAAAAATGCCTCTGATAAGCACACATAATAACTAGAAAAAAAAAATTTAGATTCTTAACTTTCCTGGGCATTATCATATAAGTGAATGTAATGAACACAACTGGAATTCAAACTCAGCTCTCCAATTCCTCAATCCCGAGTTGAAAATCATTACTTAAAAATGCCTCTTGATAAGCACACATAATAACTAGAAAAAGATTTAGATTCTGCTTTCCCCTGGGTATTATCATACTTATAAGTGAATGTAATGAACACAACTGGAATTCAAACTCAGCTCTCCAATTCCTCAATCCGAGTTGAAAATCATTACTTAAAAATGCCTGCTTATTGACACACATAATAACTAGGAAAAAAAGATTTAGATTCATAACTTTCCCCTGGGTATTATCATAAGCAATGTAACAACACAACTGAATTCAAACTCAGCTCTCCAATTCCTCAATCCGAGTTGAAAATCATTACTTAAAAATGCCTCTTGATAAGCACACATAATAACTAGGAAAAAAAGATTTAGATTCATAACTTTCCCCTGGGTATTATCATATAAGTGAATGTAATGAAATGATAACTGGAATTCAAACTCAGCTCTCCAATTCCTCAATCCGAGTTGAAAATCATTACTTAAAAATGCCTCCTGATAAGCACACATAATAACTAGGAAAAAAAGATTTAGATTCATAACTTTCCCCTGGGTATTATCATATAAGTGAATGTAATGAACACAACTGGAATTCAAACCTCAGCTCAATTCCTCAATCCGAGTTGGTGTCTTATTACTTAAAATGCCTCTTGATAAGCACACATAATAACTAGAAAAAAAAGATTTAGATTCATAACTTTCCTGGGTATTATCATATAAGTGAATGTAATGAACACAACTGGAATTCAAACTCAGCTCTCCAATTCCTCAATCCGAGTTGAAAATCATTACTTAAAAATGCCTCTTGATAAGCACACATAATAACTAGGAAAAAAAGATTTAGATTCATAACTTTCCCCTGGGTATTATCATATAAGAAGTGAATGTAATGAACACAACTGGAATTCAAACTCAGCTCTCCAATTCCTCAATCCGAGTTGAAAATCATTATCAGAAAATGCCTCTTGATAAGCACATAATAACTAGAAAAGATTTAGATTCATAACTTTCCCCTGGGTATTATCATATATGAATGTAATGAACACAACTCTGGAATTCAAACTCAGCTCTCCAATTCCTCAATCCGAGTTGAAAATCATTACTTAAAAATGCCTCTTGATAAGCACACATAATAACTAGGAAAACATTTAGATTCATAACTTTCCCCTGGGTATTATCATATAAGTGAATGTAATGAACACAATCTGAATTCAAACTCAGCTCTCCAATTCCTCAATCCGAGTTGAAAATCATTACTTAAAAATGCCTCTCTTGATACACATAATAACTAGGAAAAAAAGATTTAGATTCATAACTTTCCCCTGGGTATTATCATATAAGTGAATGTAATGAACACAACTGGAATTCAAACTCAGCTCTCCAATTCCTCAATCCGAGTTGAAAATCATTACTTAAAATGTCTTCTGATAAGCACACACAATAACTAGGAAAAAAAGATTTAGATTCATAACTTTCCCCTGGGTATTATCATATAAGTGAATGTAATGAACACAACTGGAATTCAAACTCAGCTCTCCAATTCCTCAATCCGAGTTGAAAATCATTACTTAAAAATGCCTCTTGATAAGCACATAATAACTAGGAAAAAGATTTATTCATAACTTTCCCTGGGTATTATCATATAAGTGAATGTAATGAACACAACTGGAATTCAAACTCAGCTCTCCAATTCCTCAATCCGAGTTGAAAATCATTACTTAAAAATGCCTCTTGATAAGCACATAATAACTAGGAAAAAAACATTTAGATTCATAACTTTCCCCTGGGTATTATCATATAAGTGAATGTAATGAACACAACTGGAATTCAAACTCAGCTCTCCAATTCCTCAATCCGAGTTGAAAATCATTACTTAAAAATGCCTCTTGATAAGCACATAATAACCAGGAAAAAAAAGATTTAGATTCAGACCTCTGGGTATTATCATATAAGTGAATGTAATGAACACAACTGGAATTCAAACTCAGCTCAATTCCTCAATCCGAGTTGAAAATCATTACTTAAAAATGCCTCTTGATAAGCACACATAATAACTAGGAAAAAAAGATTTAGATTCATAACTTTCCCCTGGGTATTATCATATAAGTGAATGTAATGAACACAACTGGAATTCAAAACTCAGCTCTCCACCTCAATCCGAGTTGAAAATCATTACTTAAAAATGCCTCTTGATAAGCACACATAATAACTAGAAAAAAAAGATTTAGATTCATAACTTTTCCCTGGGTATTATCATATAAGTGAATGTAATGAACACAACTGGAATCAAACTCAGCTCTCCAATTCCTCAATCCGAGTTGAAAATCATTACTTAAAAATGCCTCTTGATAAGCACACATAATAACTAGGAAAAAAAGACTTAGATTCATAACTTTCCCCTGGGTATTATCATATAAGTGAATGTAATGAACACAACTGAATTCAAATCCAGTCTTCCAATTCCTCAATCCGAGTTGAAAATCATTACTGAAAAATGCCTCTTGATAAGCACACATAATAACTAGAAAAAGATTTAGATTCATAACTTTCCTGGGTATTATCATATAAGTGAATGTAATGAACACAACTGGAATTCAAACTCAGCTCTCCAATTCCTCAATCCGAGTTGAAAATCATTACTTAAAATGCCTCTTGATAAGCACACATAATAACTAGAAAAAAAATGATTCATAACTTTCCCTGGGTATTATCATATAAGTAAATGTAATACAACTGGAATTCAACCAGTTTCCAATTCCTCAATCCGAGTTGAAAATCATTACTTAAAAATGCCTCTTGATAAGCACACATAATAACTAGGAAAAAAAAAGATTTAGATTCATAACTTTCCCCTGGGTATTATCATATAAGTGAATGTAATGAACACAACTGAATTCAAACTCAGCTCTCCAATTCCTCAATCCGAGTTGAAAATCATTATTTAAAAATGCCTCTTGATAAGCACACATAATAACTAGGAAAAAAAAGATTTAGATTCATAACTTTCCCTGGGTATTATCATATAAGTGAATGTAATGAACACAATCAATTCAAACTCAGCTCTCCAATTCCTCAATCCGAGTTGAAAATCATTACTGAAAATGCCTCTGATAAGCACACATAATAACTAGAAAAAAAGATTTAGATTCATAACTTTCCTGGGTATTAATACATAAGTGAATGTAATGAACACAACTGGAATTCAAACTCAGCTCTCCAATTCCTCAATCCGAGTTGAAAACTGGCTACTTAAAAATGCCTCTTGATAAGCACACATAATAACTAGGAAAAAAAGATTTAGATCTATAACTTTCCCTGGGTATTATCATATAAGTGAATGTAATGAACACAACTGGAATTCAAACTCAGCTCTCCAATTCCTCACAATCCGAGTTGAAAATCATTACTTAAAAAATGCCTCTTGATAAGCACACATAATAACTAGGAAAAAAAGATTTAGATTCATAACTTTCCCCTGGGTATTATCATATAAGTGAATGTAATGAACACAACTGGAATTCAAACTCAGCTCTCCAATTCCCTCAATCCGAGTTGAAAATCATTACTTAAAAATGCCTCTTGATAAGCACACATAATAACTAGGAAAAAAAGATTTAGATTCATAACTTTCCCCTGGGTATTATCATATAAGTGAATGTAATGAACACAACTGGAATTCAAACTCAGCTCTCCAATTCCTCAATCCGAGTTGAAAATCATTACTTAAAAATGCCTCTTGATAAGCACACATAATAACTAGGAAAAAAAAGATTTAGATTCATAACTTTCCCCTGGGTATTATCATAAGCATGTAATGAACAATAACTGGAATTCAAACTCAGCTTTCCAATTCCTCAATCCGAGTTGGAAATCATTACTTAAAAATGCCTCTTGATAAGCACACACATAATAACTAGGAAAAAAAGATTTGCTAACTTTCCCTGGGTATTATCATATAAGTGAATGTAATGAACACAACTGGAATTCAAACTCAGCTCTCCAATTCCTCAATCCGAGCTGAAAATCATTACTTAAAAATGCCTCTTGATAAGCACACATAATAACTAGGAAAAAAAGATTTAGATTCATAACTTTCCTGGGTATTATCATATAAGTGAATGTAATGAACACAACTGAATTCAAACTCAGCTCTCCAATTCCTCAATCCGAGTTGAAAATCATTACTTAAAAATGCCTCTTGATAAGCACACATAATAACTAGGAAAAAAAAGATTTTAGATTCATAACTTTCCCTGGGTATTATCATATAAGTGAATGTAATGAACACAACTGGAATTCAAACTCAGCTCTCCAATTCCTCAATCCGAGTTGAAAATCATTACTTAAAATGCCTCTTGATAAGCACACATAATAACTAGAAAAAGATTTAGATCCAATCTCTTCTGGTATTATCATATAAGTGAATGTAATGAACACAACTGGAATTCAAACTCAGCTCTCCAATTCCTCAATCCGAGTTGAAAATCATTACTTAAAAATGCCTCTTGATAAGCACACATAATAACTAGGAAAAAAAGATTTAGATTCAACTTTCCTGGTATTATCATATAAGTGAATGTAATGAACACAACTGGAATTCAAACTCAGCTCTCCAATTCCTCAATCCGAGTTGAAAATCATTACTTAAAATGCCTCTTGATAAGCACACATAATAACTAGGAAAAAAAGATTTAGATTCATAACTTTTCCCCTGGGTATTATCATATGAATGAAGGAACACAACTGGAATTCAAACTCAGCTCTCCAATTCCTCAACTCTAGCTGAAAATCATTACTTAAAAATGCCTCTTGATAAGCATAATAACTAGGAAAAAAAGATTTAGATTCATAACTTTCCTGGGTATCACATAAGTGAATAAATGAACACAACTGGAATTCAAACTCAGCTCTCCAATTCCTCAATCCGAGTTGAAAATCATTACTTAAAAATGCCTCTTGTAAGCACATACACACAACTTAGAAAAAGATTTAGATTCATAACTTTCCCCTGGGTATTATCATATAAGTGAATGTAATGAACACAACTGGAATTCAAACTCAGCTTCCAATTCCTCAATCCGGAGTTGAAAATCATTACTTAAAAATGCCTCTTGATAAGCACACATAATAACTAGGAAAAAAAGATTTAGATTCATAACTTTCCTGGGTATTATCATATAAGTGAATGTAATGAATACAACTGGAATTCAAACTCAGCTCTCCAATTCCTCAATCCGAGTTGAAAATCATTACTTAAAAATGCCTCTGATAAGCACATAACAACTAGGAAAAAAAGATTTAGATTCATAACTTTCCCCTGGGTATTATCATATAAGTGAATGTAATGAACACAACTGGAATTCAAACTCAGCTCTCCAATTCCTCAATCCGAGTTGAAAATCATTACTTAAAAATGCCTCTTGATAAGCACACATAATAACTAGGAAAAAAAGATTTAGATTCATAACTTTCCCCTGGGTATTATCATATAAGTGAATGTAATGAACACAAACTGAATTCAAACTCAGCTCTCCAATTCCTCAATCCGAGTTGAAAATCATTACTTAAAAATGCCTCTTGATAAGCACACATAATAACTAGGAAAAAAAGATTTAGATTCATAACTTTCCCCTGGGTATTATCATATAAGTGAATGTAATGAACACAACTGGAATTCAAACTCAGTTTCCAATCTCCTCAATCCGAGTTGAAAATCATTACTTAAAAATGCCTCTTGATAAGCACACATAATAACTAGGAAAAGATTTAGATTCATAACTTTCCCCTGGGTATTGATTACAAGTGAATGTAATGAACACAACTGGAATTCAAACTCAGCTCTCCAATTCCTCAATCCGAGTTGAAAATCATTACTTAAAAATGCCTCTTGATAAGCACATAATAACTAGGAAAAAAAAAGATTTAGATTCAACTTTCCTGGGTATTATCATATAAGTGAATGTAATGAATACAACTGGAATTCAAACTCAGCTCTCCAATTCCTCAATCCGAGTTGAAAATCATTACTTAAAATGCCTCTTGATAAGCACACATAATAATCCAGGGAAAAAGATTTAGATTCATAACTTTCCCCTGGGTATTATCATATAAGTGAATGTAATGAACACAACTGGAATTCAAACTCAGCTCTCCAATTCCTCAATCCGAGTTGAAAATCATTACTTAAAAATGCCTCTTGATAAGCACACATAATAACTAGGAAAAGATTTAGATTCATAACTTTCCCTGGGTATTATCATATAAGTGAATGTAATGAACACAACTGGAATTCAAACTCAGCTCTCCAATTCCTCAATCCGAGTTGAAAATCATTACTTAAAAATGCCTCTTGATGCTTACACACATAATAACTAGGAAAAAAAGATTTAGATTCATAACTTTCCCCTGTATTATCACATAAGTGAATGTAATGAACACAACTGGAATTCAAACTCAGGCTCTCCAATTCCTCAATCCGAGTTGAAAATCATTACTTAAAAATGCCTCTTGATAAGCACACATAATAACTAGGAAAAAAAAAGATTTAGATTCATAACTTTCCCCTGGGTATTATCATATATAAGTGAATGTAATGAACACACTGGAATTCAAACTCAGCTCTCCAATTCCTCAATCCGAGTTGAAAATCATTACTTAAAAGTGCCTCTTGATAAGCACATAATAACTAGGAAAAAAAGATTTAGATTCATAACTCCCCTGGGTATTATCATATATGAATGTAATGAACACAACTGGAATTCAAACTCAGCTCTCCAATTCCTCAATCCGAGTTGAAAATCATTACTTAAAAATGCCTCTTGATGATACACACATAATAACTAGAAAAAAAAAAAGATTTAGATCTATAACTTTCCCCTGGGTATTATCATATAAGTGAATGTAATGAACACAACTGGAATTCAAACTCAGCTCTCCAATTCCTCAATCCGAGTTGAAAATCATTACTTAAAAATGCCTCTTGATAAGCACACATAATAACTAGAAAAAAAAGATTTAGATTCATAACTTTCCCCTGGGTATTATCATATAAGTGAATGTAATGAACACAACTGGAATTCAAACTCAGCTCTCCAATTCCTCAATCCCAGTTGAAAATCATTACTTAAAAATGCCTCTTGATAAGCACACATAATAACTAGGAAAAAAAGATTTAGATTCATAACTTTCCCCTGGGTATTACTGTTATATGAATGTAATGAACACAACTGGAATTCAAACTCAGCTCTCCAATTCCTCAATCCGAGTTGAAAATCATTACTTAAAAATGCCTCTTGATAAGCACACATAATAACTAGGAAAAAAAAGATTTAGATTCATAACTTTCCCCTGGGTATTATCATATAAGTGAATGTAATGAACACAACTGGAATTCAAACTCAGCTCTCCAATTCCTCAATCCGAGTTGAAAATCATTACTTAAAATGCCTCTTGATAAGCACACATAATAACTAGGAAAAAAAAGATTTAGATTCATAACTTTCCCCTGGGTATTATCATAAGTGAATGTAATGAAATACAACTGGAATTCAACTCAGCTCTCCAATTCCTCAATCCGAGTTGAAAATCATTACTTAAAAATGCCTCTTGATAAGCACACATAATAACTAGGAAAAAAAAAGATTTAGATTCATAACTTTCCTCTGGGTATTAATGCTATGTATGAATGTAATGAACACAACTGAATTCAAACTCAGCTCTCCAATTCCTCAATCCGAGTTGAAAATCATTACTTAAAATGCCTCTTGATAAGCACATAATAACTAGAAAAAAAAAGATTTAGATTCATAACTTTCCCCTGGGTATTATCATATAAGTGAATGTAATGAACACAACTGGAATTCAAACTCAGCTCTCCAATTCCTCAATCCGAGTTGAAAATCATTACTTAAAAATGCCTCTTGATAAGCACACATAATAACTAGGAAAAAAAAGATTTAGATTCATAACTTTCCCCTGGGTATTATCATATAAGTGAATGTAATGAACATTAACTGAATTCAAACTCAGTTTCAATTCCTCAATCCGAGTTGAAAATCATTACTTAAAAATGCCTCTTGATAAGCACACATAATAACTAGAAAAAAAGATTTAGATTCATAACTTTCCCCTGGGTATTATCATATAAGTGAATGTAATGAACACAACTGGAATTCAAACTCAGCTCTCCAATTCCTCAATCCGAGTTGAAATCATTACTTAAAAATGCCTCTTGATAAGCACATAATAACTAGGAAAAAAGATTTAGATTCATAATCTCTCTGGTATTATCATATAAGTGAATGTAATGAACACAACTGGAATTCAAACTCAGCTCTCCAATTCCTCATCCGAGTTGAAAATCATTACTTAAAAATGCCTCTTGATAAGCACACATAATAACTAGGAAAAAAAGATTTAGATTCATAACTTTCCCCCTGGGTATTATCATATAAGTGAATGTAATGAACACAACTGAATTCAAACTCAGCTTTCCAATTCCTCAATCCGAGTTGAAAATCATTACTTAAAAATGCCTCTTGATAAGCACATAATAACTAGGAAAAAAAAAGATTTAGATTCATAACTTTCCTGGGTATTATCATATAAGTGAATGTAATGAACACAACTGAATTCAAACTCAGCTCTCCAATTCCCTCAATCCGAGTTGAAAATCATTACTTAAAAATGCCTCTTGATAAGCACAATAACTAGGAAAAAAGATTTAGATTCATAACTTTCCCCTGGGTATTATCATATAAGTGAATGTAATGAACACAACTGGAATTCAAACTCAGCTCTCCAATTCCTCAATCCGAGTTGAAAATCATTACTTAAAATGCCTCTTGATAAGCACATAATAACTAGAAAAAAAGATTTAGATTCATAACTTTCCCCTGGGTATTATCATATAAGTGAAATAATGAACACAACTGGAATTCAAACTCAGCTCTCCAATTCCTCAATCCGAGTTGAAAATCATTACTTAAAAATGCCTCTTGATAAGCACACATAATAACTAGGAAAAAAAAGATTTAGATTCATAACTTTCCCCTGGGTATTATCATATGTTTAAATGTAATGAACACAACTGGAATTCAAACCTCAGCTCTCCAATTCCTCAATCCGAGTTGAAAATCATTACTTAAAAATGCCTCTTGATAAGCACATAATAACTAGGAAAAAAAAAGATTTAGATTCATAACTTTCCCCTGGGTATTATCATAAGTGAATGTAATGAACACAACTAAATTCAAACTCAGCTCTCCAATTCCTCAATCCGAGTTGAAAATCATTACTTAAAATGCCTCTTGATAAGCACACATAATAACTAGGAAAAAAAAAGATTTAGATTCATAACTTTCCCCCTGGGTATTATCATATAAGTGAATGTAATGAACACAACTGGAATTCAAACTCAGCTCTCCAATTCCTCAATCCGAGTTGAAAATCATTACTTAAAAATGCCTCTTGATAAGCACATAATAACTAGGAAAAAAAAGATTTAGATTCATGTAACTTTCCCCTGGGTATTATCATATGTTGGAATGTAATGAACACAACTGGAATTCAAACTCAGCTCTCCAATTCCTCAATCCGAGTTGAAAATCATTACTTAAAAATGCCTCTTGATAAGCACACATAATAACTAGGAAAAAAAAAGATTTAGATTCATAACTTTCCCCTGGGTATTATCATATAAGTGAATGTAATGAACACAACTGGAATTCAAACTCAGCTCTCCAATTCCTCAATCCGAGTTGAAAATCATTACTTAAAAATGCCTCTTGATAAGCACACATAATAACTAGGAAAAAGATTTAGATTCATAACTTTCCCCTGGGTATTATCATATATGGAATGTAATGAAACACAACTGGAATTCAAACTCAGCTCTCCAATTCCTCAATCCGAGTTGAAAATCATTACTTAAAAATGCCTCTTGATAAGCACACATAATAACTAGGGAAAGATTTAGATTCATAATCTTCTGGTATTATCATATAAGTGAATGTAATGAACACAACTGGAATTCAAACTCAGCTCTCCAATTCCTCAATCCGAGTTGAAAATCATTACTTAAAAATGCCTCTTGATAAGCACACATAATAACTAGGAAAAAAAGATTTAGATTCATAACTTTCCCCTGGGTATTATCATATAAGTGAATGTAATGAACACAACTGGAATTCAAACTCAGCTCTCCAATTCCTCAATCCGAGCTGAAAATCATTACTTAAAAATGCCTCTTGATAAGCACACATAATACTAGGAAAGATTTAGATTCATAACTTTCCTGGGTATTATCATATAAGTGAATGTAATGAACACAACTGGAATTCAAACTCAGCTCTCCAATTCCTCAATCCCAGCTGAAAATCATTACTTAAAAATGCCTCTTAGATAAGCACACAATAACTAGGAAAAAAAGATTTAGATTCATAACTTTCCCCTGGGTATTATCATATAAGTACATCAATGAACACAACTGGAATTCAAACTAGCTCTCCAATTCCTCAATCCGAGTTGAAAATCATTACTTAAAAATGCCCTTGATAAGCACACATAATAACTAGGAAAAAAAAGATTTAGATTCATAACTTTCCCCTGGGTATTATCACATAAGGAATGTAATGAACACAATTGGAATTCAAACTCAGCTCTCCAATTCCTCAATCCGAGTTGAAAATCATTACTTAAAATGCCTCTTGATAAGCACACATAATAACTAGGAAAAAAAAAGATTTAGATTCATAACTTTCCCCTGGGTATTATCATATAAGTGAATGTAATGAACACAACTGGAATTCAAACTCAGCTCTCCAATTCCTCAATCCGAGTTGAAAACTATTACTTAAAATGCCTCTTGATAAGCACATAATAACTAGAAAAAAAAGATTTAGATTCATAACTTTCCTGGGTATTATCATATAAGTGAATGTAATGAACACAACTGGTTCAAACTCAGTTTCAATTCCTCAATCCGAGTTGAAAATCATTACTTAAAAATGCCTCTTGATAAGCACACATAATAACTAGGAAAAAAAGATTTAGATTCATAACTTTCCCCTGGGTATTATCATATAAGTGAATGTAATGAACACAACTGGAATTCAAACTCAGCTCTCCAATTCCTCAATCCGAGTTGAAAATCATTACTAAATGGCTAAGCACACATAATAACTAGGAAAAAAAGATTTAGATTCATAACTTTCCCCTGGGTATTATCATATAAGTGAATGTAATGAACACAATCTGAATTCAAACTCAGCTCTCCAATTCCTCAATCCGAGTTGAAAATCATTACTTAAAAATGCCTCTTGATAAGCACATAATAACTAGGAAAAAAGATTTAGATTCATAACTTCTTCCCCTGGGTATTATCATATAAGTGAATGTAATGAACACAACTGGAATTCAAACTCAGCTCTCCAATTCCTCAATCCGAGTTGAAAATCATTACTTAAAAATGCCTCTTAATAAGCACATAATAACTAGAAAAAAAAAGATTTAGATTCATAACTTTCCCCTGGGTATTATCATATAAGTGAATGTAATGAACACAACTGGAATTCAAACTCAGCTCTCCAATTCCTCAATCCGAGTTGAAAATCATTACTTAAAAATGCCTCTTGATAAGCACACATAATAACTAGAAAAAAAAGATTTAGATTCATAACTTTCCCCTGGGTATTATCATATAAGTGAATGTAATGAACACAACTGGAATTCAAACTCAGCTCTCCAATTCCTCAATCCGAGCTGAAAATCATTTAAAAAAATGCCTCTTGATAAGCACATAATAACTAGGAAAAAAAGATTTAGATTCATAACTTTCCCCTGGGTATTATCATATAAGTGAATGTAATGAACACAACTGAATTCAAACTCAGCTCTCCAATTCCTCAATCCGAGTTGAAAATCATTACTTAAAATGCCTCTTGATAAGCACATAATAACTAGGAAAAAAAGATTTAGATTCATAACTTTCCCTGGGTATTATCATATAAGTGAATGTAATGAACACAACTGAATTCAAACTCAGCTCTCCAATTCCTCAATCCGAGTTGAAAATCATTACTTAAAAATGCCTCTTGATAAGCACACATAATAACTAGGAAAAAAAGATTTAGATTCATAACTTTCCCCTGGGTATTATCATATAAGTGAATGTAATGAACACAACTGGAATTCAAACTCAGCTCTCCAATTCCTCAATCCGAGTTGAAAATCATTACTTAAAAATGCCTCTTGATAAGCACACATAATAACTAGGAAAAAAAGATTTAGATTCATAACTTTCCCCTGGGTATTATCATATAAGTGAATGTAATGAACACAACTGGAATCAAACTCAGCTCTCCAATTCCTCAATCCGAGTTGAAAATCATTACTTAAAAATGCCTCTTGATAAGCACATAATAACTAGGAAAAAAAGATTTAGATTCATAACTTTCCTGGGTATTATCATATAAGTGAATGTACTTGAATATTAACTGGAATTCAAACTCAGCTCTCCAATTCCTCAATCCGAGTTGAAAATCATTACTTAAAAATGCCTCTTGATAAGCACACATAATAACTAGAAAAAAGATTTAGATTCATAACTTTCCCCTGGGTATTATCATATAAAGGAATGTAATGAACACAACTGGAATTCAAACTCAGTTCTCCAATTCCTCAATCCGAGTTGAAAATCATTACTTAAAATGCCTCTTGATAAGCACACATAATAACTAGGAAAAAAAAGATTTAGATTCATAACTTTCCTGCACATTGTATATAAGTGAATGTAATGAACACAACTGGAATTCAAACTCAGCTCTCCAATTCCTCAATCCGAGTTGAAAATCATTACTTAAAAATGCCTCTTGATAAGCACACATAATAACTAGGAAAAAAAGATTTAGATTCATAACTTTCCCCTGGGTATTACTCATTGTCATATAAGTGAATGTAATGAACACAACTGGAATTCAAACTCAGCTCTCCAATCTCAATCCGAGTTGAAAATCATTACTTAAAAATGCCTCTTGATAAGCACATAATAACTAGGAAAAAAAAGATTTAGATTCATAACTTTCCCCACATTTACAAGTGAATGTAATGAACACAATTGGAATTCAAACTCAGCTCTCCAATTCCTCAATCCGAGTTGAAAATCATTACTTAAAAATGCCTCTTGATAAGCACACATAATAACTAGGAAAAAAAGATTTAGATTCATAACTTTCCCCTGGGTATTATCATATAAGTGAATGTAATGAACAACTGGAATTCAACCCAGCTCTCCAATTCCTCAATCCGAGTTGAAAATCATTTAAAAATGCCTCTTGATAAGCACACATAATAACTAGGAAAAAAAGATTTAGATTCATAACTTTCCCCTGGGTAATATCATATAAGTGAATGTAATGAACACAACTGGAATTCAAACTCAGCTCTCCAATTCCTCAATCCGAGTTGAAATCATTACTTAAAAATGCTCTCTTGATAAGCACACATAATAACTAGGAAAGATTTAGATTCATAATCTCTTCTGCATATCAATATAAGTGAATGTAATGAACACAACTGGAATTCAAACTCAGCTCTCCAATTCCTCAATCCAAGTTGAAAATCATTACTTAAAAATGCCTCTTGATAAGCACACATAATAACTAGGAAAAAGATTTAGATTCATAACTTTCCCCTGGGTATTATCATATAAGTGAATGTAATGAACACAACTGGAATTCAAACTCAGCTCTCCAATTCCTCAATCCAAGTTGAAAATCATTACTTAAAAATGCCTCTTGATAAGCACATAATAACTAGGAAAAAAAAAGATTTAGATTCATAACTTTCCCCTGGGTATTATCATATAAGTGAATGTAATGAACACAACTGGAATTCAAACTCAGTCACACCTCAATCCAAGTTGAAAATCATTACTTAAAAATGCCTTGATAAGCACACATAATAACTAGAAAAAAAAAGATTTAGATTCATAACTTTCCCCCTGGGTATTATCATATAAGTGAATGTAATGAACACAACTGGAATTCAAACTCAGCTCTCCAATTCCTCAATCCAAGTTGAAAATCATTACTTAAAAATGCCTCTTGATAAGCACACAATAACTAGGAAAAAAAAGATTTAGATTCATAATTTTCCTGGGTATTATCATATAAGTGAATGTAAGGAATACAACTGGAATTCAAACTCAGCTCTCCAATTCCTCAATCCAAGTTGAAAATCATTACTTAAAAATGCTTGATAAGCACACATAATAACTCAGAAAAAAAAAAGATTTAGATTCATAACTTTCCCCTGGGTATTATCATATAAGTGAATGTAATGAACAACTGGAATTCAAACTCAGCTCTCCAATTCCTCAATCCAAGTTGAAAATCATTACCTTAAAATGCCTCTTGATAAGCACACATAATAACTAGGAAAAAAAAAGATTTGAGATTCTGTAACTTTTCCCTGGGTAATTGTCCCATCCTCAAGTGAATGTAATGAACACAACTGGAAGTTGAAACTCAGCTCTCCAATTACCCTCAATCCGAAGTTGAAAATCATTACTTAAAAATGCCACCTTCTTGATAAGCTTCCACATAATAACTGAGGAAAAAAAAAGATTTAGATTCATAACTTTCCCCTGGGTGATTATCCATATAAGTGAATGTAATGAACACAACTGGAAGTTCAAACTCAGCTCTCCAGTTTGCCTCAATCCGAAGGTTGAAAATCATTACTTAAAAATGCCTCTTGATAAAGCACACATAATAACTAGGAGGAGATTTAGATTCATAACTTTCCTGGGTATTATCATGTAAGTGAATGTAATGAACACAACAACTGGGAATTAAACTCAGCTCTCCAATTCCTCAAT
>JBBBDQ010020885.1:0-20172 GCA_037127315.1 Ascarosepion bandense | reverse complement strand
GGAAAGTATTTTAATATGATTAGTTAAAAAAACAGCGGAGTTATTGAAAAAAAATCGGATATTTAGAATGGGACACGCCAGCGATTTATATTAGAAAAGGAAAGTATTTTAATATGATTAGTTAAAAAAACAGCGGAGTTATTGAAAAAAAATCGGATATTTAGAATGGACACGCCAGCGATTTATATTAGAAAAGGAAAGTATTTTAATATGATTAGTTAAAAAAACTGCGGAGTTATTGAAAAAAAAAATCGGATATTTAGAATGGGACACGCCAGCGATTTATATTAGAAAAGGAAAGTATTTTAATATGATTAGTTAAAAAACAGCGGAGTTATTGAAAAAAATCGGATATTTAGAATGGGACACGCCAGCGATTTATATTAGAAAAGGAAAGTATTTTAATATGATTAGTTAAAAAACAGCGGAGTTATTGAAAAAAAATCGGATATTTAGAATGGGACACGCCAGCGATTTATATTAGAAAAGGAAAGTATTTTAATATGATTAGTTAAAAAAACTGCGGAGTTATTGAAAAAAATCGGATATTTAGAATGGGACACGCCAGCGATTTATATTAGAAAAGGAAAGTATTTTAATATGATTATTAAAAAACTGCGGAGTTATTGAAAAAAAAATCGGATATTTAGAATGGGACACGCCAGCGATTTATATTAGAAAAGGAAAGTATTTAATATGATTAGTTAAAAAACAGCGGAGTTATTGAAAAAAAAATTGGATATTTAGAATGTGGAGCACGCCAGCGATTTATATTAGAAAAGGAAAGTATTTTAATATGATTAGTTAAAAAACTGCGGAGTTATTGAAAAAAAAATCGGATATTTAGAATGGGACACGCCAGCGATTTATATTAGAAAAGGAAAGTATTTTAATATGATTAGTTAAAAAACTGCGGTTATTGAAAAAAAAAATCGGATATTTAGAATGGGACACGCCAGCGATTTATATTAGAAAAGGAAAGTATTTTAATATGATTAGTTAAAAAAAACTGCGGAGTTATTGAAAAAAAAAATCGGATATTTAGAATGGGACACGCCAGCGATTTATATTAGAAAAGGAAAGTATTTTAATATGATTAGTTAAAAAACTGCGGAGTTATTGAAAAAAAAATCGGATATTTAGAATGGGACACGCCAGCGATTTATATTAGAAAAGGAAAGTATTTTAATATGATTAGTTAAAAAACAGCGGAGTTATTGAAAATCGGATATTTAGAATGGGACACGCCAGCGATTTATATTAGAAAAGGAAAGTATTTTATCATGATTAGTTAAAAAACTGCGGAGTTATTGAAAAAAAATCGGATATTTAGAATGGGACACGCCAGCGATTTATATTAGAAAAGGAAAGTATTTTAATATGATTAGTTAAAAAACTGCGGAGTTATTGAAAAAAAAATCGGATATTTAGGAATGGGACACGCCAGCGATTTATATTAGAAAAGGAAAGTATTTTAATATGATTAGTTAAAAAAACAGTGGAGTTATTGAAAAAAATCGGATATTTAGAATGGGACACGCCAGCGATTTATATTAGAAAAGGAAAGTATTTTAATATGATTAGTTAAAAAACTGCGGAGTTATTGAAAAAAAAAATCGGATATTTAGAATGGGACACGCCAGCGATTTATATTAGAAAAGGAAAGTATTTTAATATGATTAGTTAAAAAAACTGCGGAGTTATTGAAAAAAAAATCGGATATTTAGAATGGGACACGCCAGCGATTTATATTAGAAAAGGAAAGTATTTTAATATGATTAGTTAAAAAACTGCGGAGTTATTGAAAAAAAAAATCGGATATTTAGAATGGGACACGCCAGCGATTTATATTAGAAAAGGAAAGTATTTTAATATGATTAGTTAAAAAACTGCGGAGTTATTGAAAAAAAATCGGATATTTAGAATGGGACACGCCAGCGATTTATATTAGAAAAGGAAAGTATTTTAATATGATTAGTTAAAAAACTGCGGAGTTATTGAAAAAAAAATCGGATATTTAGAATGGGACACGCCAGCGATTTATATTAGAAAAGGAAAGTATTTTAATATGATTAGTTAAAAACTGCGGAGTTATTGAAAAAAAAATCGGATATTTAGAATGGGACACGCCAGCGATTTATATTAGAAAAGGAAAGTATTTTAATATGATTAGTTAAAAACTGCGGAGTTATTGAAAAAAAAATCGGATATTTAGAATGGGACACGCCAGCGATTTATATTAGAAAAGGAAAGTATTTTAATATGATTAGTTAAAAAACTGCGGAGTTATTGAAAAAAAAATCGGATATTTAGAATGGGACACGCCAGCGATTTATATTAGAAAAGGAAAGTATTTTAATATGATTAGTTAAAAAACTGCGGAGTTATTGAAAAAAAAAATCGGATATTTAGAATGGGACACGCCAGCGATTTATATTAGAAAAGGAAAGTATTTTAATATGATTAGTTAAAAAACTGCGGAGTTATTGAAAAAAAAATCGGATATTTAGAATGGGACACGCCAGCGATTTATATTAGAAAAGGAAAGTATTTTAATAGATTAGTTAAAAAACTGCGGAGTTATTGAAAAAAAAATCGGATATTTAGAATGGGACACGCCAGCGATTTATATGAAAAGGAAAGTATTTTAATATGATTAGTTAAAAAACTGCGGAGTTATTGAAAAAATCGATATTTAGAATGGGACACGCCAGCGATTTATATTAGAAAAGGAAAGTATTTTAATATGATTAGTTAAAAAAACTGCGGAGTTATTGAAAAAAATCGGATATTTAGAATGGGACACGCCAGCGATTATATTAGAAAAGGAAAGTATTTTAATATGATTAGTTAAAAAACTGCGGAGTTATTGAAAAAAATCGGATATTTAGAATGGGACACGCCAGCGATTTATATTAGAAAAGGAAAGTATTTTAATATGATTAGTTAAAAAACAGCGGAGTTATTGAAAAAAAAATCGATATTTAGAATGGGACACGCCAGCGATTTATATTAGAAAAGGAAAGTATTTTAATATGATTAGTTAAAAAACTGCGGAGTTATTGAAAAAAATCGGATATTTAGAATGGGACACGCCAGCGATTTATATTAGAAAAGGAAAGTATTTTAATATGATTAGTTAAAAAAACTGCGGAGTTATTGAAAAAAATTGATATTTAGAATGGGACACGCCAGCGATTTATATTAGAAAAGGAAAAGTATTTTAATATGATTAGTTAAAAAATGAAGAAGTTGAAAAAAATCGGATATTTAGAATGGGACACGCCAGCGATTTATATTAGAAAAGGAAAGCATTTTAATATGATTAAAGGTAAAACTGCGGAGTTATTGAAAAAAAATCGGATATTTAGAATGGGACACGCCAGCGATTTATATTAGAAAAGGAAAGTATTTTAATATGATTAGTTAAAAACAGCGAAGTTATTGAAAAAAATCGGATATTTAGAATGGGACACGCCAGCGATTTATATTAGAAAGGAAAGTATTTTAATATGATTAGTTAAAAAAACAGCGAAGTTATTGAAAAAAATCGGATATTTAGAATGGGACACGCCAGCGATTTATATTAGAAAAGGAAAGTATTTTAATATGATTAGTTAAAACTGCGGGAGTTATTGAAAAAATCGGATATTTAGAATGGGACACGCCAGCGATTTATATTAGAAAAGGAAAGTATTTTAATATGATTAGTTAAAAAACAGCGAAAGTTATTGAAAAAAAATCGGAGCATGCTGAATGGGACGCCAGCGATTTATATTAGAAAAGGAAAGTATTTTAATATGATTAGTTAAAAAACTGCGGAGTTATTGAAAAAAAAATCGGATATTTAGAATGGGACACGCCAGCGATTTATATTAGAAAGAAAGTATTTTAATATGATTAGTTAAAAAACAGCGAAGTTATTGAAAAAAAAAATCGGATATTTAGAATGGGACACGCCAGCGATTTATATTAGAAAAGGAAAGTATTTTAATATGATTAGTTAAAAACTGCGAGTTATTGAAAAATCGGATATTTAGAATGGCCACGCCAGCGCGATTTATATTAGAAAAGGAAAGTATTTTAATATGATTAGTTAAAAAACAGCGAAGTTATTGAAAAAAAAAATCGGATATTTAGAATGGGACACGCCAGCGATTTATATTAGAAAAGGAAAGTATTTTAATATGATTAGTTAAAAAACTAAGGAGTGGTTGAAAACAAAATCGGATATTTAGAATGGGACACGCCAGCGATTTATATTAGAAAAGGAAAGTATTTTAATATGATTAGTTAAAAAACAGCGAAGTTATTGAAAAAAAAATCGGATATTTAGGAATGGGACACGCCAGCGATTTATATTAGAAAAGGAAAGTATTTAAATATGATTAGTTAAAAACAGCGAAGTTATTGAAAAAAAAATCGGATATTTAGAATGGGACACGCCAGCGATTTATATTAGAAAAGGAAAGTATTTTAATATGATTATTAAAACAGCGAAGTTATTGAAAAAAAAATCGGATATTTAGAATGGGACACGCCAGCGATTTATATTAGAAAAGGAAAGTATTTTAATATGATTAGTTAAAAAACAGCGAAGTTATTGAAAAAAAATCGGATATTTAGAATGGGACACGCCAGCGATTTATATTAGAAAAGGAAAGTATTTTAATATGATTAGTTAAAAAAACAGCGGAGTTATTGAAAAAAAAATCGGATATTTAGAATGGGACACGCCAGCGATTTATATTAGAAAAGGAAAGTATTTTAATATGATTAGTTAAAAAACTGCGGAGTTATTGAAAAAAAAAATCGGATATTTAGAATGGGACACGCCAGCGATTTATATTAGAAAAGGAAAGTATTTTAATATGATTAGTTAAAAAACTGCGGAGTTATTGAAAAAAAAAATCGGATATTTAGAATGGGACACGCCAGCGATTTATATTAGAAAAGGAAAGTATTTTAATATGATTAGTTAAAAAACAGCGAAGCGCGAAAAAAAAATCGGATATTTAGGAATGGACACGCCAGCGATTTATATTAGAAAAGGAAAGTCTGTTAATATGATTAGTTAAAAAACTGCGGAGTTATTGAAAAAAAATCGGATATTTAGAATGGGACACGCCAGCGATTTATATTAGAAAAGGAAAAGTCTGTTAATATGATTAGTTAAAAAACAGCGGAGTTATTGAAAAAAAAAATCGGATATTTAGAATGGGACACGCCAGCGATTTATATTAGAAAAGGAAAGTATTTTTAATATGATTAGTTAAAAAACAGCGGAGTTATTGAAAAAAAATCGGATATTTAGAATGGGACACGCCAGCGATTTATATTAGAAAAGGAAAGTATTTTAATATGATTAGTTAAAAAACAGCGGAGTTATTGAAAAAAAAATCGGATATTTAGAATGGGACACGCCAGCGATTTATATTAGAAAAGGGAAAGTCTGTTAATATGATTAGTTAAAAAACAGCGGAGTTATTGAAAAAAAAATCGGATATTTAGAATGGGACACGCCAGCGATTTATATTAGAAAAGGAAAGTCTGTTAATATGATTAGTTAAAAAACTGCGGAGTTATTGAAAAAAAAATCGGATATTTAGAATGGGACACGCCAGCGATTTATATTAGAAAAGGAAAGTATTTTAATATGATTAGTTAAAAAACAGTGGAGTTATTGAAAAAAAAATCGGATATTTAGAATGGGACACGCTAGCGATTTATATTAGAAAAGGGAAAGTATTTTAATATGATTAGTTAAAAAACAGCGGAGTTATTGAAAAAAAAATCGGATATTTAGAATGGGACACGCCAGCGATTATATTAGAAAAGGAAAGTATTTTAATATGATTAGTTAAAAAACAGTTGGAAAGTTATTGAAAAAAAAAATCGGATATTTAGAATGGGACACGCCAGCGATTTATATTAGAAAAGGAAAGTATTTTAATATGATTAGTTAAAAAACAGCGGAGTTATTGAAAAAAAAATCGGATATTTAGAATGGGACACGCCAGCGATTTATATTAGAAAAGGAAAGTCTGTTAATATGATTAGTTAAAAAACTGCGGAGTTATTGAAAAAAAAATCGGATATTTAGAATGGGACACGCCAGCGATTTATATTAGAAAAGGAAAGTCTGTTAATATGATTAGTTAAAAAACTGCGGAGTTATTGAAAAAAAAATCGGATATTTAGAATGACACGCCAGCGATTTATATTAGAAAAGGAAAGTATTTTAATATGATTATTAAAAACAGCGGGAGTTATTGAAAAAAAAAATCGGATATTTAGAATGGGACACGCCAGCGATTTATATTAGAAAAGGAAAGTCTGTTAATATGATTAGCTAAAAAACAGCGGAGTTATTGAAAAAAAAAATCGGATATTTAGAATGGGACACGCCAGCGATTTATATTAGAAAAGGAAAGTCTGTTAATATGATTAGTTAAAAAACTGCGGAGTTATTGAAAAAAAAAATCGGATATTTAGAATGGGACACGCCAGCGATTTATATTAGAAAAGGAAAGATTTAATATGATTAGTTAAAAAAACAGCGGAGTTATTGGAAAAAAAAATCGGATATTTAGAATGGGACACGCCAGCGATTATATTAGAAAAGGAAAGTATTTTAATATGATTAGTTAAAAAACTGCGGAGTTATTGAAAAAAAAAAATCGGATATTTAGAATGGGACACGCCAGCGATTTATATTAGAAAAGGAAAGTATTTAATATGATTAGTTAAAAAACAGCGGAGTTAGTTGAAAAAAAAAATCGGATATTTAGAATGGGACACGCCAGCGATTTATATTAGAAAAGGAAAGTATTTTAATATGATTAGTTAAAAAAACTGCGGAGTTATTGAAAAAAAAATCGGATATTTAGAATGGGACACGCCAGCGATTTATATTAGAAAAGGAAAGTATTTTAATATGATTAGTTAAAAAACTGCGGAGTTATTGAAAAAAAAAATCGGATATTTAGAATGGGACACGCCAGCGATTTATATTAGAAAAGGAAAGTATTTTAATATGATTAGTTAAAAAACTGCGGAGTTATTGGAAAAAAAATCGGATATTTAGAATGGGACACGCCAGCGATTTATATTAGAAAAGGAAAGTATTTTTAATATGATTAGTTAAAAAACAGCGGAGTTATTGAAAAAAAATCGGATATTTAGAATGGGACACGCCAGCGATTTATATTAGAAAAGGAAAGTATTTTAATATGATTAGTTAAAAAACTGCGGAGTTATTGAAAAAAAAATCGGATATTTAGAATGGGACACGCCAGCGATTTATATTAGAAAAGGAAAGCATTTTAATATGATTAGTTAAAAAAACTGCGGAGTTATTGAAAAAAAAAAATCGGATATTTAGAATGGGACACGCCAGCGATTTATATGAAAAGGAAAGTATTTTAATATGATTAGTTAAAAAACAGCGGAGTTATTGAAAAAAATCGGATATTTAGAATGGGACACGCCAGCGGTTTATATTAGAAAAGGAAAGTATTTTAATATGATTAGTTAAAAAACTGCGGAGTTATTGAAAAAAAAATCGGATATTTAGAATGGGACACGCCAGCGATTTATATTAGAAAAGGAGTATTTTAATATGATTAGTTAAAAAACAGCGAAGTTATTGAAAAAAAATCGGATATTTAGAATGGGACACGCCAGCGATTTATATTAGAAAAGGAAAGTCTGTTAATATGATTAGTTAAAAAACTGCGGAGTTATTGAAAAAAAAAATCGGATATTTAGAATGGGACACGCCAGCGATTTATATTAGAAAAGGAAAGTCTGTTAATATGATTAGTTAAAAAACAGCGGAGTTATTGAAAAAATCGGATATTTAGAATGGGACACGCCAGCGATTTATATTAGAAAAGGAAAGTATTTTAATATGATTATTAAAACAGCGGAGTTATTGAAAAAAAATCGATATTTAGAATGGGACACGCCAGCGATTTATATTAGAAAAGGAAAGTATTTTAATATGATTAGTTAAAAAACAGTAGAGTTATTGAAAAAATCGGATATTTAGAATGGGACACGCCAGCGATTTATATTAGAAAAGGAAAGTCTGTTAATATGATTATTAAAACAGCGGAGTTATTGAAAAAAATCGGATATTTAGAATGGGACACGCCAGCGATTTATATTAGAAAAGGAAAGTCTGTTAATATGATTATTAAAAAATCATGGAGTTATTGAAAAAAATCGGATATTTAGAATGGACACGCCAGCGATTTATATGGAAAAGGAAAGTATTTTAATATGATTAGTTAAAAAATGAAGGAGTTATTGAAAAAAAAATCGATATTAGGAATGGGACACGCCGCGATTTATATTAGAAAAGGAAAGTATTTTAATATGATTAGTTAAAAAAACAGCGGAGTTATTGAAAAAAAAATCGGATATTTAGAATGGGACACGCCAGCGATTTTTTATATTAGAAAAGGAAAGTATTTTAATATGATTAGTTAAAAAACAGCGGAGTTAGCTGAAAAAAACGGATATTTAGAATGGGACACGCCAGCGATTTATATTAGAAAAGGAAAGTATTTTAATATGATTAGTTAAAAAACAGCGGAGTTATTGAAAAAAAATCGGATATTTAGAATGGGACACGCCAGCGATTGCGAAGAGAAGAAAAGGAAAGTCTGTTAATATGATTAGTTAAAAACTGCGGAGTTATTGAAAAAAAATCGGATATTTAGAATGGGACACGCCAGCGATTTATATTAGAAAAGGAAAGTCTGTTAATATGATTAGTTAAAAACTGCGGAGTTATTGAAAAAAATCGGATATTTAGAATGGGATACCAAAGGTGATTTATATTAGAAAAGGAAAGTATTTTAATATGATTAGTTAAAAAACAGCGGAGTTATTGAAAAAAAAATCGGATATTTAGAATGGGACACGCCAGCGATTTATATTAGAAAGGAAAGTTCGTTAATATGATTAGTTAAAAAATAAAGGAGTTATTGAAAAAAAAATCGGATAGTTTAGAATGGGACACGCCAGCGATTTATATTAGAAAAGGAAAGTCTGTTAATATGATTATTAAAATCCAGGAGTTATTAAAAAAAAATCGGATATTTAGAATGGGACACGCCAGCGATTTATATTAGAAAAGGAAAGTATTTTAATATGATTAGTTAAAAAAACAGCGGAGTTATTGAAAAAAATCGGATATTTAGAATGGGACACGCCAGCGATTTATATTAGAAAAGGAAAGTATTTTAATATGATTAGTTAAAAACTGCGGAGTTATTGAAAAAAATCGGATATTTAGAATGGGACACGCCAGCGATTTATATATTGAAAAGGAAAGTATTTTAATATGGATGGATGCACTTTTGAGTTATTGAAAAAAAAAATCGGATATTTAGAATGGGACACGCCAGCGATTTATATTGAAAAGGAGAAAGTATTTTAATATGATTAGTTAAAAAACTGCGGAGTTATTGAAAAAAATCGGATATTTAGAATGGGACACGCCAACAATTTATACTTCGAAAAGAGAAAGTATTTTAACAGTTAGTTAAAAAACTGCGGAGTTATTGAAAAAAAAAATCGGATATTTAGAATGGGACACGCCAGCGATTTATATTAGAAAAGGAAAGTATTTTAATATGATTAGTTAAAAAACTGCAGGTTATTGAAAAAAAAAATCGGATATTTAGAATGGGACATCTAAGTTTATATTAGAAAAGGAAAGTATTACAATATGATTGGATAAAAACTGCGGAGTTATTGAAAAAAAAAAATCGGATATTTAGAATGGGACGCAGCGATTTATATTAGAAAAGGAAAGTATTTTAAAGTATGATTGGTTCTAGCTTTGCGGAGTTATTGAAAATCGGATATTTAGAATGGGACACGCCAGCATTTATATTAGAAAAGGAAAGTATTTTTAATATGATTAGTTAAAAAACTGCGGAGTTATTGAAAAAAAAAATCGGATATTTAGAATGGGACACGCCAACGATTTATATTAGAAAAGGAAAGTAACACATAATATGATTAGTTAAAAAAACTGCGGAGTTATTGAAAAAAAAAATCGGATATTTAGAATGGACACGCCAGTTTATATTAGAAAAGGAAAGTATTTTAATATGATTAGTTAAAGCAAGCATGAGTTATTGAAAAAATCGGATATTGCAGAATGGGACACGCCAGCGATTTATATTGAAAAGGAAAAGTATTTTAATATGATTAGTTAAAAAAAACAGCGGAGTTATTGAAAAAAAAATCGGATATTTAGAATGGGACACGCCAGCGATTTATATTAAGAAAAGGAAAGTATTTTAATATGATTAGTTAAAAAACAGCGTTATTGAAAAAAATCGGATATTTGAATGGACATGATTTATATTAGAAAGGAAAGTATTTTAATATGATTAGTTAAAAAATATTGATTCTTGAAAAAAAAAATCGGATATTTAGAATGGGACACGCCAGCGATTTATATTAGAAAAGGAAAGTATTTTAATACAGTTGGTTAAAAAACCCAATAAAAGATTGTGAAAAAAATCGGATATTTAGAATGGGACACGCCAGCGATTTATATTGAAAAGGAAAGTATTTTAATATGGTCAGTTAAAACAGCGGAGTTATTGAAAAAAAAAAAAAATCGGATATTTAGAATAGGACACAGCGATTTATATTAGAAAAGTATTTTAATATGATTAGTTAAAAAACTGCGGGTATTGAAAAAAAAATCGGATATTTAGAATGGGACACGCCAGCGATTTATATTAGAAAGGAAAGTATTTTAATATGATTAGTTAAAAAACTGCGGAGTTATTGAAAAAAATCGGATATTTGTTAGGACACGCCAGCGATTTATATTAGAAAAGTATTTTAATATGATTAGTTAAAAAACTGCGGAGTTATTGAAAAAAAAATCGGATATTTAGAATGGGACACGCCAGCGATTTATATTAGAAAAGGAAAGTATTTTAATATGATTAGTTAAAACTGCGGAGTTATTGAAAAAAAAAATCGGATATTTAGAATGGGACATAGCGATTTATATTAGAAAAGGAAAGTATTTTAATATGATTAGTTAAAAAACATTGTGATTATTGAAAAAATCGGATATTTAGAATGGGACAAGTTATATTAGAAAAGTATTTTAATATGAATTAGTTAAAAAAAAAGAAGCGAGGTTATTGAAAAAATCGGATAATTTAGAATGGGACACGCCAGCGGTTATATTAGAAAAGGAAAGTATTTTAATATGATTAGTTAAAAAACTGCGGAGTTATTATTAAGAAAAAAAAAATCGGATATTTAGAATGGGACACGCCAGCGATTTATATTAGAAAAGGAAAGTATTTTAATATATGATTGGTTAAAAAACTGCGCGGAGTTATTGAAAAAAAAATCGGATATTTAGAATGGGACACGCCAGCGATTTATATTGAAAAGGAAAGTGACATAATGCTGATTGGTTAAAACTGCGGAGTTATTGAAAAAAAAATCGGATATTTAGAATGGGATACGCCAGCGATTTATATTAGAAAAGGAAAGTATTTGTGTCGCAGTTAGTTAAAAAAACTGCGGAGTTGTTGAAAAAAATCGGATATTTAGAATGGGACATAGCGATTTATATTAGAAAAGAAAGTATTTTAATATGATTAGTTAAAAACAGCGGAGTTAATGAAAAAAAATCCGGATATTTAGAATGGGACACGCCAGCGATTTATATTAGAAAAGGAAAGTATTTTAATATGATTAGTTAAAAAACTGCGGAGTTATTGAAAAAAAAAATCGGATATTTTAGATAGGACACGCAGCAGTTATATTAGAAAAGGAAAGTATTTTAATATGATTAGTTAAAAAACTGCGGAGTTATTGAAAAAAAGAATCGGATATTTAGAATGCAGACACGTAGCGATTTATATTAGAAAGGAAAGTATTTTAATATGATTTAGTTGCAAAAAACTGCGGAGTTATTGAAAAAAAAATCGGATATTTAGAATGGGACACGCCAGCGATTTATATTAGAAGAAGTACTAGCGCAGTTAATTCTTAAAAAACTGCGGAGTTATTGAAAAAAAAAATCGGATATTTGAATGGGACGCCAGCGATTTATATTAGAAAAGGAAAATTATTTTAATATGATTAGTTAAAAAACTGCGGAGTTATTGAAAAAAAAATCGGATATTTAGAATGGGACACGCCAGCGATTTATATTAGAAAAGGAAAGTATTTTAATATGATTGGTTAAAAAACTGTGATTGAGAAGTAGAAAAAAAGTCGGATATTTAGAATGGGACACGCCAACGATTTATATTGAAAAGGAAAGTATTTTAATATGATTAGTTAAAAAACTGCGGAGTTATTGAAAAAATCGGATATTTAGAATGGGACACATCAGCGATTTATATTAGAAAAGGAAAGTATTTTTAATATGATTAGTTAAGCTGGAGTTATTGAAAAAAAAATCGGATATTTAGATGGGACACGCCAGCGATTTATATTAGAAAAGGAAAGTATTTTTAATATGATTAGTTAAACAGGTATTGAAAAAAAAATCGGATATTTAGAATGGGACACGCCAACGGGGCCCATATTAGAAGGAAAGTATTTTAATATGATTAGTTAAAAAACTGCCCGAGTTGAAAAAAAAATCGGATATTTAGATAGGACATAACGATTTATATTAGAAAAGGAAAGTATTTTAATATGATTAGTTCAAAAAACTGCGGAGTTATTGAAAAAAAAAATCGGATATTTAGAATGGGACACGCCAGCGATTTATATTGAAAAGTATTTGGATTAGTTAAAAAACTGCGGAGTTATTGAAAAAATCGGATATTTAGAATGGGACATGAATTTATATTAGAAAAGGAAAGTATTTAATGATTAGTTAAAAAACTGGAGTTATTGAAAAAATCGGATATTTAGAATGGGACACGCCAACGGTTTATTAGAAAAGGAAAGTATTTTAATATGATTAGTTAAAAAACTGCGGAGTTATTAGAAAAAAATCGGATATTTTAGAGATGGACATAAGCGATTTATATTAGAAAAGGAAAGTATTTTAATATAAATTCAAAGTTAAAAAACTGCGGAGTTATTGAAAAAAAAAATCGGATATTTAGAATGGACACCTTGTGATTATATTAGAAAAAGGAAAGTATTTTAAACATGATTGAATTTCAAAAACATTTGATTGCTTGAAAAAAATCGGATATTTAGAATGGGACACGCCAGCGATTTATGGCTAGAAAAGGAAAGTATTTTAATACTGATTAGTTAAAAAACTGCAGGTTATTGAAAAAAAAAATCGGATATTTAGAATAGGTTCTGCTTGATTTATATTAGAAAAGGAAAATGTTTAATATGATTAGTTAAAAACTTTGAGTTATTGAAAAAAAATCGGATATTTAGAATGGAACACGCCAGCGATTTATATTAGAAAAGGAAAGTATTTTAATGATTAGGCTAAAAAACTGCGGAGTTATTGAAAAAAAAAATCGGATATTTGAATCAGGACATGGCGATTTATATTAGAAAAGGGAAAGTATTTTAATATGATTAGTTAAAAAACTGCGGAGTTATTGAAAAAAAAAATCGGATATTTAGAATGGGACACGCCAGCAGTTTATATTGAAAAGTATTTTTAGCCATGATTAGTTAAAAAACAGCGGAGTTATTGGAAAAAAAAATCGGATATTTAGAATGGGACACGCCAGCGATTTATATTAGAAAAGGAAAGTATTTTTAATATGATTGGTTAAAACTGCGGGTGTGAAAAAAAATCCGGATATTTAGAATGGGACACGCCAGCGATTTATATTAGAAAAGGAAAGTGTTTAATATGATTAGTTAAAAAACAGCGGAGTTATTGAAAAAAAATCGGATATTTAGAATGGGACACGCCAGCGATTTATATTAGAAAATTTTAATATGATTAGTTAAAAAACTGCGAGTTATTGAAAAAAAAATCAGTATTTAGATAGGACCCATATTGGCAGTTTATATTAGAAAAGGAAAGTATTTTAATATGATTGATTCAAAACTTGCAGGTTATTGAAAAAAAATCCGGATATTTAGAATGGGACACGCCAATTTATATTAGAAAAGGAAAGTATTTTAATATGATTAGTTAAAAAACACGGAGTTATTGAAAAAAAAAATCGGATATTTAGAATGGGACACGCCAGCGATTTATATTAGAAAAGGAAAGTATTTTAATATGATTAGTTAAAAAACTGCGGAGTTATTGAAAAAAATCGGATATTTAGATAGGACACATGACGATTTATATTTAGAAAAAGGAAAGTATTTAATATGATTAGTTAAAAAACCTTTGAGGTTGTTGAAAAAAAAATCGGATATTTAGAATGGGACACGCCAGCGATTTATATTAGAAAAGTATTTTAACAAATTGAATTAAAAAACAGCGGGTATTGAAAAAAAAAATCGGATATTTAGAATGGGACACGCCAGCGATTTATATTAGAAAAGGAAAGTATTTTAATATGATTAGTTAAAAAACAGCGGAACAGTATGAAAAAAAAATCGGATACACACAGAATGGGACACGCCAGCGATTTATATTAGAAAAGGAAAGTATTTTAATATGATTAGTTAAAAAACAACGGAGTTATTCTGAAAAAAAAATCGGATATTTAGAATGGGACGCATAAACTGAGATTTATATTAGAAAAGGAAAGTCTATTAATGATTAGTTAAAAAACAGCGGAGTTATTGAAAAAAAAATCGGATACCCAGAATGGGACACGCCAGCGATTTATATTGAAAAGGAAAAGTCTGTTAATACCTGATTAGTTAAAAAACTGCGGAGTTATTGAAGAAAAAAAATCGGATATTTAGAATGGGACACGCCAGCGATTTATATTAGAAAAGGAAAGTATTTTAATATGATTAGTTCAAAAAACAGCGGAGTTATTGAAAAAAAAAATCGGATATTTAGAATGGGACACGCCAGCGATTTATATTAGAAAAGGGAAAGTATTTTAATATAGTTAGTTAAAGCAATGAGTTATTGAAAAAAAATCGGATATTTAGAATGGGACATGCATGGCAGTTATATTAGAAAAGGAAAGTATTTTAATATGATTAGTTAAAAAACAGCGGAGTTATTGAAAAAATCATCGGATATTTGAAATAGGACACGCCAGCGATTTTATATTAGAAAAGGAAAGTATTTTAATATGATTAGTTAAAAAACAGCGGAGTTATTGAAAAAAAAATCGGATATTTAGAATGGGACACGCCAGCGATTTATATTAGAAAAGTATTTTAATATACAATTAGTTAAAAAGCAATGAGTTATTGAAAAAAAAAATCGGATATTTTAGAATGGGACACGCCAGCGATTTATTAGAAAAGGAAAGTATTTTAATATGATTGATTAAAAAACAGCGGAGTTATTGAAAAAAATCGGATATTTAGAATGGGACACGCCAGCGATTTATATTAGAAAAGGAAAGTATTTTAATATGATTAGTTAAAAAACAGCGGAGTTATTGAAAAAAAAATCGGATATTTAGAATGGGACACGCCAGCGATTTATATTAGAAAAGGAAAGTATTTAATATGATTGGTTAAAACGACGGAGTTATTGAAAAAATCGGATATTTAGAATGGGACACGCCAGCGATTTATATTAGAAAAGGAAAGTATTTTAATATGATTAGTTAAAAACAGCGGAGTTATTGAAAAAAAAAATCGGATATTTAGAATGGGACACGCAAGCGATTTATATTAGAAAAGGAAAGGTATTGTTAATGATTGGTTAAAACAGCGAGTTATTGAAAAAAATCCGGATATTTAGAATGGGACACGCCAGCGATTTATATTAGAAAAGGAAAGTCTGTTAATAGATTAGTTAAAAAACAGCGGAGTTATTGAAAAAAATCGGATATTTAGAATGGGACACGCCAGCGATTTATATTAGAAAAGGAAAGGTCTGTTAATACAGTTAGTTAAAAAACAGCGGAGTTATTGAAAAAAAAAATCGGATATTTAGAATGGGACACGCCAGCAGTTTATATTAGAAAAGGAAAGTATTTTAATGATTGGTTAAAACAGCAGGTTATTGAAAAAAAAATCGGATATTTAGAATGGGACACATGGCAGTTTATATTGAAAAGTCTGTTAATGGTTAAAAAACGGCGGAGTTGTTGAAAAAAAAAATCGGATATTTAGAATGGGACACATGGCAGATTTATATTAGAAAAGGAAAGTCTGTTAATATGATTAGTTAAAAAACTGCGGAGTTATTGAAAAAAAAATCGGATATTTAGAATGGGACATAACATTTATATTAGAAAAGGAAATCTGTTAATATAGTTAGTTAAAAAACGGTATTGAAAAAAAAAATCGGATGTACAGAATGGGACACGCCGCGTTTATGCTAGAAGGAAAGTATTTTAATATGATTGGTTAAAAACAGCCCGGAGTTATTGAAAAAAAATCGGATATTTAGAATGGGACACGCCAGCGATTTATATTAGAAAGGAAAGTCTGTTAAATATGATTAGTTAAAAAACTGCGGAGTTATTGAAAAAAATCGGATATTTGAATGGGACACGCCAACGATTTATATTATTAGAAAAGGAAAGTCTGTTAATATGATTAGTTAAAAAACAGCGGAGTTATTGAAAAAAAAATCGGATATTTAGAATAGGACACGCCAGCGATTTATATTAGAAAAGGAAAGTCCATTATTTTGATTAGTTAAAAAAACAGCGGAGTTATTGAAAAAAAAAAAATCCGGATGTTAGAGATAGGACGTAACGATTTATATTAGAAAAGGGGAAAGCTATTTTAATGAGGTTAAAAACAGCGGGTGTGAAAAAATCGGATATTGGAATGGGACACCAGCGATTTATATTAGAAAAGGAAAAGTATTTTAATATGATTAGTTAAAAAAACAGCGGAGTTATTGAAAAAAAAATCGGATATTTAGAATGGGACACGCCAGCGATTTATATTAGAAAAGGAAAGTCTGTTAATATGATTAGTTAAAAAACAGCCAGGTTATTGAAAAAAAATCGGATATTTAGAATGGGACACTTAATGATTATATTAGAAAAGGAAAGTTTGTTAATATGATTAGTTAAAAAACTGCGGAGTTATTGGAAAAAAATCGGATATTTAGAATGGGACACGCCAGCGATTTATATTAGAAAAGGAAAGTCTGTTTAATATGATTAGTTAAAAAAACAGCGGAGTTATTGAAAAAAAAAATCAATCGGATATTTAGAATGGGACATGACGATTTATATTAGAAAAGGAAAGTATTTTAATATGATTAGTTAAAAAACAGCGGAGTTATTGAAAAAAATCGGATATTTAGAATGGGACACGCCAACGATTTATATTAGAAAAGGAAAGTATTTTAATACTGATTAGTTAAAAAAACAGCGGAGTTATTGAAAAAAAAATCGGATATTTAGAATGGGACACGCCAGCTTGTTTTGTATTAGAAAAGGAAAGTATTTTAATATGATTAGTTAAACAGCGGAGTTATTGAAAAAAAATCGGATATTTAGAATGGGACACATAATTTATATTAGAAAAGGAAAGTATTTTAATATGATTAGTTAAAACAGCGGAGTTATTGAAAAAAAAATCGGATATTTAGAATGGGACACGCCAGCGATTTATATTAGAAAAGGAAAGTCTGTGGATTAGTTAAAACAGCGGAGTTATTGAAAAAAAAATCGGATATTTAGAATGGGACACGCCAGCGATTTATATTAGAAAAGGAAAGTTTGTTAATATGATTAGTTAAAAAAACACCAGCGGAGTTATTGAAAAAAATCGGATATTTAGAATGGGACACAGCGATTTATATTAGAAAAGGAAAGTCATTAATATGATTAGTTAAAAAGCAAGCGGAGTTATTGAAAAAAAAAATCGGATATTTAAGAGATACAGTTTTTCAGCGATTTATATTAGAAAAGGAAAGTATTTTAATATGATTAAAAAACAGCGGAGTTATTGAAAAAAATCGGATATTTAGAATGCAGGACGCCAGCAATTATATTAGAAAAGGAAAGTATTTTAATATGATTAGTTAAAAAAACAGCGGAGTTATTGAAAAAAAAATCGGATATTTAGAATGGGACACGCCAACGCAATTTATATTAGAAAAGGAGAGAAGTATTTTAATATGATTAGTTAAAAAACAGCGGAGTTATTGAAAAAATCGGATATTTAGAATGGGACACGCCAGCGATTTATATTAGAAAGGAAAGTATTTTAATATGATTAGTTAAAACAGCGGAGTTATTGAAAAAAAAATCGGATATTTAGATAGGACACGCCAGCGATTTATATTAGAAAAGGAAAGTCTATTAATATGATTAGTTAAAAAACAGCGGAGTTATTGAAAAAAAAATCGGATATTTAGAATGGGACACGCCAGCGATTTATATTAGAAAGTTTGTTAATATGATTAGTTAAAAAACAGCGGAGTTATTGAAAAAATCGGATATTGAGGCCGGACACGCCAGCGATTTATATTAGAAAAGGAAAAGTCTGTTAATAAGTTGCTAGTTAAAAAACAGCGGAGTTGAAAAAAATCGGATATTTAGAATGGGACACGCCAGCGATTTATATTAGAAAAGTATTTTAATATGATTAGTTAAAAACGGCGGAGTTATTGAAAAAATCTCGGATATTTAAGAGATGGGCTTTGTGATTTATATTAGAAAAGGAAAGTATTTTAATATGATTAGTTAAAAAACAGCGGAGTTATTGAAAAAAAAATCGGATATTTAGAATGGGACACGCCAGCGATTTATATTAGAAAAGGAAAGGAATCTGTTTAATATGATTAAAGTTAAAAAACAGCGGAGTTATTGAAAAAAAAAATCGGATATTTAAGATAGGACACGCCAGCGATTTATATTAGAAAGAAAGTTTGTTAATATGATTAGTTAAAAAACTGTGATTATTGAAAAAAAAAATCGGATATTTAGAATGGGACGCCAGCGATTTATATTAGAAAAGTATTTTAATATGATTAGTTAAAAAACAGCGATTTAACGAAAAAAATCGGATATTAGAATGGGACACGCCAGCGATTTATATTAGAAAAGGAAAGTCTGTTAATATGATTAGTTAAAAAACAGCGGAGTTATTGAAAAAAATCGGATATTTAGAATGGGACACGCCAGCGATTTATATTAGAAAGTATTTTAATATGATTAGTTAAAAAACAGCGGAGTTATTGAAAAAAATCGGATATTTAAGATGGGCCTTGAAAAGCGATTTGAAATTAGAAAAGGAAAGTCTGTTAAACAAGTTAGTTAAAACAGCGGAGTTATTGAAAAAAAAATCGGATATTTAGAATGGGACACGCCAGCGATTTATATTAGAAAGGAAAGTATTTTAATGATTAGTTAAAAAACAGCGGGTTATTGAAAAAAATCGGATATTTAGAATGGGACACGCCAACCGATTTATATTAGAAAAGGGAAAGTATTTTAATATGATTAGTTAAAAAACAGCGGAGTTATTGAAAAAAAAAATCGGATATTAGAATGGGACACGCCAGCGATTTATATTAGAAAAGGAAAGTATTTTAATATGATTAGTTAAAAAACAGCGGAGTTATTGAAAAAAAAATCGGATATTTAGAATGGGACATAGCGATTTATATTAGAAAATGCATTTTTAATATGATTAGTTAAAAAACAGCGGAGTTATTGAAAAAAAAATCGGATATTTAGAATGGGACACGCCAGCGATTTATATTAGAAAAGGAAAGTATTTTAATATGATTGATTCAAAAAACGGCAGGTTATTGAAAAAAAAATCGGATATTTAGAATGGGACACGCCAGCGATTTATATTAGAAAAGGAAAGTATTTTAATATGATTAGTTAAGCAATAGTTGTGAAAAAAATCGGATATTAGAATGGGACACGCCGACGATTTATGAAAAGTATTTTAATATGATTGGACAAAAACAGCGGAGTTATTACGAAAAAAATCGGATATTTAGAATGGGACTTTATAGCGATTTATATTAGAAAGGAAAGTATTTTAATATGATTAGTTAAAAAACAGCCGGAGTTATTGAAAAAAAATCCGGATATTTAGAATGGGACACAGCGATTTATAGTACTAGAAAGGAAAGTCTGTTAATGATTATTAAAAAAC
>JBBBDQ010020880.1:0-12540 GCA_037127315.1 Ascarosepion bandense | reverse complement strand
AGCCCGCGTAAAGTAGCGGTTTCTCGAAAACGCGAAACACCGGAAAGTTGCCCACCTCGTGGCATGGCCACGGCCTAGCCACTTCCCCCCTGTTCGTTGGAAGAGCCTAGTGGAGTAGTTGTTCCGCAGTGATATCTGCTCGCACTTTGTCTCTTGGACAACTGATTTCAGCCCGAGTTCATTGCTCGGGCCAGCGTAAAGTAGCGGTTTCTTCGAAAACGCGAAACACCGGAAAGAAGTTGTCCGGTGATCGGTCACTTTTGTGGCATGGCCACAGAAGGACCGAGGGGGAAGTCGGCACTCCCACCACGGCGTCGGTGGGAGATTGGCAACTGTGTGACGCAGACGACGACGACGTCATAGCCCGCACCGCTGACCGAGTGGGAGAGCATGCTGTTCAGCTCCCCCACACCAGCGGAGGCGGCGGCGGCCCTTGTCAGCAGCGACCACCCCAGCAGCGGCGACTGCACCTGCAGCAGAGACCACCCCAGCAGCGGCGACTGCACCTGCAGCAGCGACCAGACCAGCAGCGGCGACTGCACCTGCAGCAGCGACCACCCCAGCAGCGGCGACTGCACCTGCAGCCGGCGACCAATCCAGCAGCGGCGACTGCACCTGCAGCAGCGACCAATCCAGCAGCGGCGACTGCAGCAACAGCCAAACGTGCAGCAGCAGCAACCAAACCTGCTCCAGCGACCGGATCTGCAGCAGCATCGAAACCGGCGGCAACTGCGGCAGCAACACCCCCACCGGCACGGACAGCAGCAGCAGCAGCAGCAGCAGCAGCACCAGCGTCCCCCTGCCTTCGACCTCTGGGTGGAACGGAGGCAGGAGAAATAACAGCAAGGACGAGGAGTACTACCAGTCCATCCAGAAGGATTACGCGGAATACATCAGGGGGACGGAGCTCGTCTCGAAGCCGGACCACTTGGCGCAGATCGAGGCGAGAGTCATCACCCTGATCACCAAGGACCTGAAGACCAAGAAACTGATCGGCGTCCCCAGGGATACGTTCGAGGAGGGACTGCAGACACTGAAGATGAAGATCAGAGCCAGGGCCGTAGCGAGGAAAAGCAACACCACGTGGGACGTCCTGCTCGGCTCCGCCGAAGAAGCCAAGAACTTGATCGGCGTGGTTCTGGAGACCAAAACGCTCCAGTTCCACACGGAGTACATGGGCACGAAGAAGGTGAAAATCACGCTGCACGGCGTCCCCATGGACATTGCTGAGGACCACGTGGGCGCCTTCTTCGTCCAATATGGAAGGGTGGCCGAAGTCTCCTCGCTACGGTCGAAAGCGGGATTCCTCACAGGAGACATGACCCTGCAGGTGACCCTGGACAAGGAAAACATCGCCAAAATCCCCAACATCCTCACCTGCGAGGTCATTGCCATCTTCGTCATCGTGGAAGGCAGGAAGCCGTGCTGTTGGGTCTGCGGGTCGGCGGAGCACGTGGCAAAAGCGTCACCCAACCAAGAATCCGGCCTCAAGGCCCAACCAGCCCAGCCAGTCAAGCAGCAACCGGCGGCACAGGCGAAGGATGGCGCAAAACAAGCACAACCCACACAGTCTCCCGTGAGCAACAAAGACGGCGAATGGCAGGTGGTGGCCAGGAAGAAAGCCAAAAAACCTTCCCCGGACAATGTGCCGCCACCTGTCAAGACGCCTGCCAAGCAGACCCCGGTGGGGCTGTCGACTCTACCAAACCTAAAGGTCCCCGGCGAAGGCGCCGGCAAAACCAAAGGAGGTGTCTCCTCCCAAACAGAGGAAGGCAAGAAGTCCTTCCCCCCAACGAAATGGAAGTACAAAGGACACCCTCCCTGAAACGTGGGAGAGAGGAAGAGGCAGAGGAGCAGCACAACAACACAAAGGCCAGGAGAAGGAGCCGGAGCAACGAAGGAGGCCGCGAGGCAAAAGAAAAATGCAGCTCTCTACCAGTGTCTCCGGTTAAACAGACTTATGCACTAAAGGTAAGAAGTCTTCCTTCATCCCCGCAAAAAGCCTCCCAGTCCCCAGTCTTTAAACTGACCCCCCTGAAATCTTGTGCTTTAACCCCCACTCCCTCCCCTCCTCCTCTGTCCACTCCCTCTCGGGCAAAAAGAAAAAAAAGCCCTGCCCCAAGGGGAAGCACTCCTTAAAGTGAGTGAGGACGTTGCCTATGAGTGGTCATCTCAGAGGCGAAAACTCTTAAAGCCCCTGCTGAGGCTGACCTCAGTGGAGGGCAAGAACACTGAAAATCCCAGAAACTTTCCCCAGGCCCCAGGTGTCATCACCCTGGTGAGGAACACCGGTGGCAGCCTGAGGGTCTGGGATCACATCCACACGAAGCAAAGAGACATTTTGCAAAAGTTACCATGGTTCAGCACTTACACCTGAACTCAAAAAAATGGAAAAAAATTGTTCGGGGAGGTCCCCTGTTTTACTCCACCCCAGTCTCTATAGGGTAGTAAAACTAACATACCCCACGGACGTTGGCGGCATTGTCCTAGACGGACGGATTACGTCCGATGTAGGAACGGGTTCCCTAGGACAGTCCGTCGGGGTCCTATCTGCTAGGGATTTCCGTCCCGTATGTGACTAGTATTTTTGTGCATGTTTTGTTGTTTTCCTTTCAGAACTAAATCATGTCTATTAAGATAGCCAGCTTAAATGCGAATGGCCTGAGGGATCAGGGTAAGGCGGCTCGCCTGCTTCGTGACCTCTTGTCGTTCGGCGTGGATGTGGCCGCGATCCAAGAGACTCACTTTGTTTGCGAAGTCGACTCGTGTGACATATCTAACGACTATGTCGTCTATTCAGCATATGGGAGCCAAGCATGCCAGAGGTGTTTCTTTGCTGGTCAAGCGTACCCTGGACGCGAGGATCGACCTTGTCCATGTCGGTGCCGAGGGCCGGCTGATCGTGGCAGATATTGCAGTGAAAAAGCAGATCGTTCCGGCTGATTGCGGTTTATGCGCCCAATGTCCCAGGTGAGCGTGTCTCTTTCTTTCGGCTGTTGGAGCCCTTCATGGTGCATTCAACACGGCTAATCTTAGTTGGGGACTGGAATGCCGTCCTAACCCCCAAATGGGATAGAGGAAGGGGCGCTAGCGGTGGAGTGGTGATCGTAGCCTGGTTGATCTGATCGGCGAATTTGGTCTCGTCGATAGATACCGGGTCGATCATCCGGATGGGAGCATGTGGACGTGGACGCATAGTTGGCCTTCTACCAGGTATCCGCCGTACCTGGATAGGATGTTAGTCAGAGAAGCCGACATAGACTTCTTAGAATGTCCAACGTTCCACTGGCTAGGCTACTCGGACCACAAACTCGTTTGTGCCCGGGTCGTATTAGACTTTAGGCCTAGGTTGGCTGGTTATTGGAAGTTCAATCAGTCCTTATTGGACAGACGGGACTTTCGTGACCAGCTGACAAAACTAGTTCAGCGGGAATTAACTGGGCGAGTCATTGGGAGTAGGTGGTGGGTTAACCTTAAGGACACCATTAGGTCTTTCGCCACCAAATATAGCCAGCGGCTCAACCTAGATAAGGCTGCGGAGGCAAGCACTTAGTGCTAATTTCACCCGGGCGGAGGCTGGAGGGGATCCCCTAGAGATAGCCTTAGCCAGGGGAGGCCCTGGAGCGCTCGACTAGCGGGCGCTACATGGGTCAGGTAATTAGGGCTAAGTTAAGCAGATGTCTTCCGAAGCTGTGAACATGGGCGCAGAACTGCGCAAGGAAGAAATTCGCCAGGCCGGCGACCGGTACATTCGAGGGAGGTACGCGACCCGGAGGGACATCTCCTAAGGTCCACCAACGACATGTGCGAGGCGTTCCGGCAGCATTTCGAACACCGATTTGCAAGGAGCCTGGACTCCGTGACGAGGAGTTTCGCAGCTATTTGACTTTCCCGGCTTTTTGCCGGCTGAAGCGGCTAGCTGCGAAGGGGAGATTACGGAGGACGAAATCTACGTGGCTTTGAAGAAGGTCGGCAGAGGCAAGTCGCCAGGCTTGGATGGTTTTATGATGTACTTGAGGATGTCGCACCTTTTTGTCCCGCTCTTGGCTGTCGTGTTCAACCACTGGTTTCGGCAGGGGTCCATCCCCGGTCGGATCACCAGGGGCGTGATCACGCTGTTGAGAAAAGGCAAGAAGGTTGGGAGGGAACCAGATGATTGCAGGCCCATAACTCTGCTAAACACAGAGTTAAAGATTTTAGCCAAGATCCTGACGAATCGCTTGCAGCTAGTTGCACCGAGTCTCTGTTGGGACCGGATCAGACTTGTTCTGTGAAGGGACGAACAATTCAGAGCAACCTGCTCTTGATTCGCACGATCGTAGAGGGTGTAGAAGACGACGATGAGGCCGCGCTGATCAATTTGGATCAGTCCAAGGCATTTGATAGGATTGACCATGGCTACCTGGCTGCTGTCCTGCGGGCCGCCGGATTCAAACCCGACTTCAGCCGCTGGATTAGCCTTCTGTATCGCTCCCCCAGGCTGTGGTACAGGTGAACGGGAAGCTGTCGGGCGCTTTCGCGCTGTCTAGGTCGGTCCGACAGGGTTGTCCACTGTCTTCTCTCCTTTACGTCCTGGCGTTGGAGCCCCTCCTTCGCCGGCTAAGGGACGAGACGGGCAGTCCGGTCCTACGTGGAATCGCAGTCCCTGGCGGAGCTCGAGCCAGGGTTTCCGCGTACGCCGATGACGTAACGACCTTTGTGTCCTCCCGCAGGGATGTCAGAGGCGGTACAGCGAGCTGTACGGTACGAGAAGGTGACAGGGGCCAGAATTAACTGCGACAAGTCTTCCGGCTTGCGGTTAGGCGCTTGGAAGGGTGTTTCCCCTCCAGGGCCCTTCGACTGGACGGACGGGCCGGTCAAGCTCCTCGGAGTTTGGTTCGGTCCGGACTTACCAGTTGGAGAAAAACTGGTCTGAAGTACTGGCAAAGGTCGGCGCGTCGGTCAAGGTTTGGCGTCGACGGGGTCTCTCCGTGAAGGGCTTGGCGGAGGTGTGCAACACATACCTCTTTCCCATGATCCTTTACCGGCTGTCAATGCTTCCCCTTTGTGACGATCATGAGAAGGCGCTCGAGCGTTTGCTATTCTCCTGCCTGTGGAGAGGACGCAAACACATGGTCGACAAAGGAGTCTGTTGCCTCCGTCCGTGTCAAGGGGGTCTGGGGATGCCACACTTGAGGAGCCACGTGCTCGCTTCGAGGTTGGCATTTCTCAGGCGCGCGTTGGAGAAAGATCGGTTGCTTGCGGGGGTAGTGAGGGACATGTTCCTTGCCTTACCATCGCTCCCCCGACCCTATGGCTGACCGTCAGGCCTTGGGTGCGACCGAAATTCCTGCTCGAATGTCTGGCGACCTTACAGGCCATTCCACGATCCAGTGACCTTTCACAGCCTAGGAAACTCTTCTATCGGGGATTAGTGGAGGGTGCCGTGAAGGATAAGCTGTGGAGTAAGCTCGGCATGTCGAGAGTGGAGTACCGCTCTCATTGGTCTTGGGCGCCAGGTGCGGATTGGCTCAGCCAACTCTGAGTTTTCTCTGACCTGGCGATTGGCTCGGAATGGTTTGTCGCTCAATGACAAGCGTTTCGCAATGGGCCCTGGCGGATTTGCCAGATTGTGAACGTTGCAACCTTGGAATTAAGGAGACGTCGGCGCACGCCTTCTTCCATTGTTCGCGCGTTCGCCCGTTGTGGGCGCGTGTCGGCGAGTTGACTGCTCGTATCTCGCCGCGGGAGCTTGTGCTCATTGATCGCGCATACGCTGTGGACAATGTGTCGCCCCCGTACTCTGGTGTGAAGCGGATGGTGTTTCTGTCGCTACTGGCCACGGCTAGAATGGTGATTTGGATGACGCGTCTGGAGGAAGTCTTGCGGGGAGGTCGTCTTTCGGATCAGGATCTAATCCGATATTTTGAGCACCAGCTCAAAATGAAGATTAGAACTGAACGGAAACGGCTGCACCCGACAGACTTTAGCAAAAGGTGGATATATGCAGCGAGCCTGGTTCGTGTGACCGGGGCTAGCCTTGATTTTCCTTTTTTAGTTCTGCCAAGTCACATCGGTGGATTCCTCTGGAACCCCTCCCGCGGTTAAGGTGCTTTCTTTTGTATACCTAGTTAATGTGAGTGAATGTATTTGTCCTAGCCTGTTCCCGGCTCCATTGCTTTTGTTATGATCCAGTTCGAGATTCCCACTGTCCATTATTATTTTGTCCCGTTTTATTCTCGGCTGGGTCAGCCTTATATATTCTCCAGTCCAATTTATTTTTTGTACCCAGCTTCTCCATTCCCCTTAGAAAGAGAGCGGCTTGATTTTGTCTCTACAGGCAGAATACAGTGGCCTCTTTAATTACGAGGGTGTGTTTGGGTCTTACTAACATTTTGTATAAATATTCATTTGAAATTGTTTTTTGTTTTGGGGATTTTTTGTTTCTTCATACCCCTCCCCATCATATCATCTCATGTACAAATGTTAAAATCTATTTTTGTACTATAATTGTAAATAGTCACAAATTTTTATGTACAAATTTTAAAATCTATTTTTGTAAATAATCACAAATTTTTATGTACATTTGGGGCGTTTTTGTAGGTCCCCGGTATGTTTTTGCGATATTTTGGTGCTAGATAAGTACGAGTGTTGATGGACAAATTCTTATGGTGAATGAGAATCATTGTAACGTACGCATGGGTCGTGATTCTGATTAGCTAGGTATAGGACATAGTAACTGAAGACCACCCCAAGTTTTGTTCCCCCTCCCACCTTTCGGCCTTGAGCCATAATTCATGTAAAAATGAATAAATAAAACCAACCACACCCCCAGACTTTTGTTTGTGTGGATTTTGTGTTGTGGGAGCCTAGTGGATCATTTGTTCCTCCGTGATGTCTGTTCGCACTTTGTCTCTCGGACATACTGATTTCCAGCTCGAGTTTATTGCTCGAGCCCGCGTAAAGTAGCGGTTTCTCGAAAACGCGAAACACCGGAAAAGAAGTTGCCCACCTCGTGGCATGGCCACGGCCTAGCCACTTCCCCCTGTTCGTTGGAAGAGCCTAGTGGAGTAGTTGTTCCGCAGTGATATCTGCTCGCACTTTGTCTCTTGGACAACTGATTTCCAGCCCGAGTTTGCTCGGGCCAACATCGTGGCGGTTTCTTCGAAAACGCGAAACACCGGAAAAGAAGTTGTCCGGTGATCGGTCACTTTTGTGGCATGGCCACAGAAGGACCGGGGGAAGTCGGCACTCCCACCACGGCGTCGGTGGGAGATTGGCAACTGTGTGACGCAGACGACGACGACGTCATAGCCCGCACCATGACCGAGTGGGGAGAGCATGCTGTTCGGCTCCCCCCACACCAGCGAGAGCAGCGGCGGCCACACTGTCAGCAGCGACCACCCCAGCAGCGGCGACTGCACCTGCGGCAGAGACCACCCCAGCAGCGGCGACTGCACCTGCAGCAGCGACCAGACCAGCAGCGGCGACTGCACCTGCAGCGACCACCCCAGCAGCGGCGACTGCACCTGCAGCAGCGACCAATCCAGCAGCAGCGACTGCACCTGCAGCAGCGACCAATCCAGCAGCGGCGACTGCAGCAGCAGCCAAACGTGCAGCAGCAGCAACCAAACCTGCTCCAGCGACCGGATCTGCAGCAGCATCCAAACCGGCGGCAGCACACGCCTTGCAGCAACACCCCCGGCACGGACAGCAGCAACAGCAGCAGCAGCAGCAGCACCAGCGTCCCCCCTGCCTTCGACCTCTGGGTGGAACGGAGGCAGGAAAATAACGGTAAGGACGAGGAGTACTACCAGTCCATCCAGAAGGATTACGCGGAATACATCAGGGGGACGGGCTCGTCTCGAAGCCGGACCACTTGGCGCAGATCGAGGCGAGAGTCATCACCCTGATCACCAAGGACCTGAAGACCAAGAAACTGATCGGCGTCCCCAGGGATACGTTCGAGGAGGGACTGCAGACACTGAAGATCCAGAGCCAGGGCCGTAGCGAGAAAAGCAACACCACGTGGGACGTCCTGCTCGGCTCCGCCGAAGAAGCCAAGAACTTGATCGGCGTGGTTCTGGAGACCAAAACGCTCCAGTTCCACACGGAGTACATGGGCACGAAGAAGGTGAAAATCACGCTGCACGGCGTCCCCATGGACATTGCTGAGGACCACGTGGGCGCCTTCTTCGTCCAATATGGAAGGGTGGCCGAAGTCTCCTCGCTGCGGTCGAAAGCAGGATTCCTCACGGGAGACATGACCCTGCAGGTGACCCTGGACAAGGAAAACATCGCCAAAATCCCCAACATCCTCACCTGCAGGGGTCGTGCCATCTTCGTCATCGTGGAAGGCAGGAAGCCGTGCTGTTGGGTCTGCGGGTCGGCGGAGCACGTGGCAAAAGCGTGCCCAACCAAGAATCCGGCCTCAAAGGCCCAACCAGCCCAACCAGTCAAGCAGCAACCGGCGGCACAGGCGAAGGATGGCGCAAAACAAGCACAACCCACACAGTCTCCCGTGAGCAACAAAGACGGCGAATGGCAGGTGGTGGCCAGGAAGAAAGCCAAAAAACCTTCCCCGGACAATGTGCCGCCACCTGTCAAGACGCCTGCCAAGCAGACCCCGGTGGGGCTGTCGACTCCTACCAAACCTAAGGAGTCCCCGGCGAAGGCGCCGGCAAAACCAAAGGAGGTGTCTCCTCCCAAACAGAGGAAGGAAGAAGTCCTTCCCCCCAACAAATGGAAGTACGAGACACCCTCCCTGAAACGTGGGAGAGAGGAAGAGGCAGAGGAGCGACACAGCAACACAAAGGCCAGGAGAAGGAGCAGGAGCAACGAAAGGAGGCCGCGAGCCGAAAAATGCAGCTCTCTACCGGTGTCTCCTGCTAGACAGACTTACGCACTAAAGGTAAGAAGTCTTCCTTCATCCCCGCAAAAAGCCTCCCAGTCCCCAGTCTTTAAACTGACCCCCTGAAATCATGTACTTTAACCCCCACTCCCTCCCCTCCTCCTCTGTCCACTCCCTCTCGGGCAAAAAGAAAAAAGCCCTGCCCCAAGGGGAAGCACTCCTTAAAGTGAGTGAGGACGTTGCCTCTGAGTGGTCATCTCAGAGGCGAAAACTATTAAAGCCCCTGCTGAAGCTGACTTCGAGTGGAGGGCAAACCAGTTGAAGATCACAAACTTTCCCCAGGCCCCAGGTGTCATCACCCTGGTGAGGAACACCGGTGGCAACCTGAGGGTCTGGGATCACATCCACGAAGCAAAGAGACATTTTGCAAAAGTTACCATGGTTCAGCACAACACACCTGAACTCAAAAAAATGGAAAAAAATTGTTCGGGGAGGTCCCCTGTTTTACTCCACCCCAGTCTCTATAGGGTAGTGAAACTAACATACCCCACGGACGTTGGCGGCATTGTCCTAGACGGACGGATTACGTCCGATGTAGGAACGGGTTCCCTAGGACAGTCCGTCGGGGTCCTATCTGCTAGGGATTTCCGTCCCGTATGTGACTAGTACTTTTGTTGCATGTTTTTGTTGTTTTTTCCTTTTCAGAACTAAATCATGTCTATTAAGATAGCCAGCTTAAATGCGAACGACACAGGGATCGGAGTAGGCGGCTCGCCTGCTTCGTGACCTCTTGTCGTTCGGCGTGGATGTGGCCGCGATCCAAGAGACTCACTTTGTTTGCGAAGTCGACTCGTGTGTGCTGTCTAACGACTATGTCGTCTATTCAGCATATGGGAGCCGGCATGCCAGAGGTGTTTCTTTGCTGGTCAAGCGTACCCTGGATGCGAGGATCGACCTTGTCCATGTCGGTGCCGAGGGCCGGCTGATCGTGGCAGATATTGCAGTGAAAAGCAAGTCGTTCCGGCTGATTGCGGTTTATGCGCCCAATGTCCCAGGTGAGCGTGTCTCTTTCTTTCGGCTGTTGGAGCCCTTCATGGTGCATTCAACACGGCTAATCTTAGTTGGGGACTGGAATGCCGTCCTAACCCCAAATGGGATAGAGGAAGGGGCGCTAGCGGGTGGAGTGGTGATCGTAGCCTGGTTGATCTGATCGGCGAATTTGGTCTCGTCGATAGATACCGGAGTCGATCATCCGGATGGGAGCATGTGGACGTGGACGCATAGTTGGCCTTCTACCCGGGTATCCGCGTACCTGGATAGGATGTTAGTCAAAGAGGAAGCCGACATAGACTTCTTAGAATGTCCAACGTTCCACTGGCTAGGCTACTCGGACCACAAACTCGTTTGTGCCCGGGTGGTGTTAGACTTTAGGCCTAAGGTTGGCTGGTTATTGGAAGTTCAATCAGTCCTTATTGGACAGGCGGGACTTTCGTGACCAGCTGATAAAGCTAGTTCAGCGGGAATTAACTGGGCGAGTCATTGGGAGTAGGTGGTGGGTTAACCTTAAGGACACCATTAGGTCTTTCGCCACCAAATATAGCCAGCGGCTCAACCTAGATAAGGCTGCGGAGGCAAAGACACTTAGTGCTAATTTCACCCGGGCGGAGGCTGGAGGATCCCTAGAGATAGCCTTAGCCAGGGAGGCCCTCAAGGCGTTCGACCTATTAGGGGCGCTACATGGGTCAGGTAATTAGGGCTAAGTTAAACAGATGTCTTCCGAAGCTGTGAACATGGGCGCAGAACTGCGCAAGGAAGAAATTCGCCAGGCCGGCGACCGGTACATTCGAGAGGTACGCGACCCGGAGGGACATCTCCTAAGGTCCACCAACGACATGTGCGAGGCGTTCCGGCAGCATTTCGAACACCGATTTACCAAGGAGCCTGGACTCCGTGACGAGGAGTTTCGCAGCTATTTGGCTGACTTTCCCCGGCTTTTGCCGGCTGAAGCGGCTAGCTGCGAAGGGGAGATTACGGAGGACGAAATCTACGTGGCTTTGAAGAAGGTCGGCAGAGGCAAGTCGCCAGGCTTGGATGGTTTACCCTATGAAATGTACTTGAGGATGTCGCACCTTTTTGTCCCGCTCTTGGCTGTCGTGTTCAACCACTGGTTTCGGCAGGGGTCCATCCCCGGTCGGATCACCAGGGAGCGTGATCACGCTGTTGAGAAAAGGCAAGAAGGTTGGGAGGGAACTAGATGATTACGAACATAACTCTGCTAAACACAGAGTTAAAGATTTTGGCCAAGATCCTGACGAATCGCTTGCAGCTAGTTGCCGAGTCTCTGTTGGGACCGGATCAGACTTGTTCTGTGAAGGGACGAACAATTCAAGGCAACCTGCACTTGATTCGCACGATCGTAGAGGGTGTAGAAGACGACGATGAGGCCGCGCTGATCAATTTGGATCAGTCCAAGGCATTTGATAGGATTGACCATGGCTACCTGGCTGCTGTCCTGCAGGCCGCCGGATTCAAACCCGACTTCAGCCGCTGGATTAGCCTTCTGTATCGCTCCCCCAAGGCTGTGGTACAGGTGAACGGGAAGCTGTCGGGCGCTTTCGCGCTGTCTAGGTCGGTCCGACGGGGTTGTCCACTGTCTTCTCTCCTTTACGTCCTGGCGTTGGAGCCCCTCCTTCGCCGGCTAAGGAACGAGACGGGCAGTCCGGTCCTACGTGGAATCACAGTCCCTGGCGGAGCTCGAACCCAGGGTTTCCGCGTACGCCGATGACGTAACGACCTTTGTGTCCTCGCAGGGACATAGAGGCGGTACAGCAGGCGCTTGTACGGTACGAGAAGGTGACAGGGGCCAGAATTAACTGCGACAAGTCTTCCGGCTTGCGGTTAGGCGCTTGGAAGGGTGTTTCCCTCCCGGGGCCCTTCGACTGGACGGACGGGCCGGTCAAGCTCCTCGGAGTTTGGTTCGGGTGTCCGGACACAGTTGAGAAAAGCTGGTCTGAAGTACTGGCTTGAGTCGGCGCGTCGGTCAAGGTTTGGCGTCGACGGGGTCTCTCCGTGAAGGGGCTTGGCGGAGGTGTACCTTGCTTCACCTCTTTCCCATGATCCTTTACCGGCTGTCAGTACTTCCCCTTTGTGACGATCATGAGAAGGCGCTCGAGCGTTTGCTATTCTCCTGCCTGTGGAGAGGACGCAAACACATGGTCGACAAAGGGTCTGTTGCCTCCGTCCGTGTCAAGGGGGTCTGGGGATGCCACACTTGAGGAGCCACGTGCTCGCTTCGAGGTTGGCATTTCTCAGGCGCGCGTTGGAGGAAGATCCGGTTGCTTGCGGGGGTAGTGAGGGACATGTTCCCTTGCCTTACCATCGCTCCCCCGACCCTATGGCTGACCGTCAGGCCTTGGGTGCGACCGAAATTCCTGCTCGAATGTCTGGCGGCCTTACAGGCCATTCCACGGTCCAGTGACCTTTCACAGCCTAGGAAACTCTTCTATCGAAGTTAGTGGAGGGTGCCGTGGAGATCAACTGTGGAGTAAGCTCGGCATGTCGAGAGTGGAGTACCGCTCTCATTGGTCTTGGGCGCCAGGTGCGGACTGGCTCAGCAACTCTGAGTTTTCTCTCACCTGGCGATTGGCTCGGAATGGTTTGTCGCTCAATGACAAGCGTTTCGCAATGGGCCTGGCGGATTTGCCAGACTG
>JBBBDQ010020876.1:0-30568 GCA_037127315.1 Ascarosepion bandense | reverse complement strand
CACCCTCTGACATGGAGGAAGTTACCTACCCAGTCTAGACCGAAACCCCCTTGATTATTATGTGTGGGGCACAGTTGAGTTGAGAGACCAACAAAACTCCTTGTAATATCAAAGATGAACTGAAGGCAAGGATTATGGTACATCACCCCTTACATATGGCTACCTACCTGCCCAGACTGAAACCCCTTGATTATTATGTGGGGGCACAGTTGAGGGAGAGACCAACAAAACTCCTTGTAATATCAAAGATGAACTGAAGGCAAGGATTATGGCAGCACATCACCCCTTACATATGGCTACCTACCTGCCCAGACTGAAACCCCTGATTATTATGTGGGGCACAGTTGGAGCGAGAGACCAACAAAACTCCTTGTAATATCAAAGATGAACTGAAGGCAAGGATTATGGCAGCACATCACCCCTTACATATGGCTACCTACCTGCCCAGACTGAGCCTCCTTTGGATTATTATGTGTGGGGCACAGTTGAGCGAGAGACCAACAAAACTCCTTGTAATATCAAAGCATGAACTGAAGGCAAGGATTATGGCAGCACATCACCCCTTACATATGGCTACCTACCTGCCCAGACTGAAACCCCCCTTGATTATTATGTGTGGGGCACAGTTGAGGGAGAGACCAACAAAACTCCTTGTAATATCAAAGATGAACTGAAGGCAAGGATTATGGCAGCACATCACCCTCACATATGGCTACCTACCTGCCCAGACTGAAACCCCTTGATTATTATGTGTGGGGCACAGTTGAGGGAGACCAACAAAACTCCTTGTGTAATATCAAAGATGAACTGGAAGGCAAGGATTATGGCAGCACATCACCCCTTACATATGGCTACCTACCTGCCCAGACTGAAACCCCTTGATTATTATGTGTGGGGCACAGTTGAGGGAGAGACCAACAAAACTCCTTGTAATATCAAAGATGAACTGAAGGCAAAGGATTATGGCAGCACATCACCCCTTACATATGGCTACCTACCTGCCCAGACTGAAACCCTCTTGATTATTATGTGTGGGGCACAGTTGAGCGAGAGACCAACAAAACTCCTTGTAATATCAAAGATGAACTGAAGGCAAGGATTATGGCAGCACATCACCCCTTACATATGGCTACCTACCTGCCTCAGATCACTGAAACCCCTTGATTATTATGTGTGGGGCACAGTTGAGGGAGAGACCAACAAAACTCCTTGTAATATCAAAGATGAACTGAAGGCAAGGATTATGCAGCACATCACCCCTTACATATAAGCGTCTACCTGCCCAGACTGAAACCCCCTTGATTATTATGTGTGTAAAACAGTTGAGGGAGAGACCAACAAAACTCCTTGTAATATCAAAGATGAACTAGAAGGGTAAAGGACATTGTATGGCAGCACATCACCCCTTACATATGGCTACCTACCTGCCCAGACTGAAACCCCTTGATTATTATGTGTGGGGCACAGTTGAGCGAGAGACCAACAAAACTCCTTGTAATATCAAAGATGAACTGAAGGCAAGGATTATGGCAGCACATCACCCCTTACATATGGTTACCTACCTGCCCAGACTGAAACCCCTTGATTATTATGTGTGGGCACAGTTGAGGGAGAGACCAACAAAACTCTTGTAATATCAAAGATGAAACTCAACAGGGCAAGGACAGCAGCACATCACCCCTTACATATGGCTACCTACCTCCAGACTGAAACCCCCTTGATTATTATGTGTGGGGCACAGTTGAGGGAGAGACTAAATAAAACTCCTTGTAATATCAAAGATGAACTGAAGGCAAGGGATTATGGGCAGCACATCACCTTACATATGGCTACCTACCTGCCCAGACTGAAACCCCCTTGATTATTATGTGGGGTACAGTTGAGGGAGAGACCAACAAAACTCCTTGTAATATCAAAGATGAACTGAAGGCAAGGATTATGGCAGCACATCACCCTTACATATGGCTACCTACCTGCCCAGACTGAAACCCCCCTTGATTATTATGTGTGGGGCAGTTGAGGGAGAGACCAACAAAACTCCTTGTACATCAAAGATGAACTGAAGGCAAGGATTATGGCAGCACATCACCCCTTACATATGGCTACCTACCTGCCCAGACTGAAACCCCCTTGATTATTATGTGTGGGGCACAGTTGAGCGAGAGACCAACAAAACTCCTTGTAATATCAAAGATGAACTGAAGGCAAGGATTATGGCAGCACATCACCCCTTACATATGGCTACCTACCTGCCCAGACTGAAACCCCCTTGATTATTATGTGTGGGGCACAGTTGAGGGAGAGACCAACAAAACTCCTTGTAATATCAAAGATGAACTGAAGGCAAGGATTATGGCAGCACATCACCCCTTACATATGGCTACCTACCTGCCCAGACTGAAACCCCTTACTTTACAGGGGCACAGTTGAGGGAGAGACCAACAAAACTCCTTGTAATATCAAAGATGAACTGAAGGCAAGGATTATGGCAGCACATCACCCCTTACATATGGCTACCTACCTGCCCAGACTGAAACCCCTTGATTATTATGTGGGCACAGTTGAGCGAGAGACCAACAAAACTCCTTGTAATATCAAAGATGAACTGAAGGCAAGGATTATGGCAGCACATCACCCCTTACATATGGCTACCTACCTGCCCAGACTGAAACCCCCTTGATTATTATGTGTGGGGCACAGTTGAGCGAGAGACCAACAAAACTCCCTGTAATATCAAAGATGAACTGAAGGCAAGGATTATGGCAGCATCACCCCCTACATATGCATACTCTACCTGCCCAGACTGAAACCCCCTTGATTATTATGTGGGGCACAGTTGAGGGAGAGACCAACAAAACTCCTTGTAATATCAAAGATGAACTGAAGGCAAGGATTATGGCAGCACATCACCCCTTACATATGGCTACCTACCTGCCCAGACTGAAACCCCCTTGATTATTATGTGGGGCACAGTTGAGCGAGAGACCAACAAAACTCCTTGTAATATCAAAGATGAACTGAAGGCAAGGATTATGGCAGCACATCACCCCTTTACATATGGCTACCTACCTGCCCAGGACTGAAACCCCTGATTATTATGTGGGGCACAGTTGAGGAGACCAACAAAACTCCTTGTAATATCAAAGATGAACTGAAGGCAAGGATTATGGCAGCACATCACCCCTTACATATGGCTACCTACCTGCCCAGACTGAAACCCCCTGATTATTATGTGGGGCACAGTTGAGCGAGACCAACAAACTCCTTGTAATATCAAAGATGAACTGAAGGCAAGGATTATGGCAGCACATCACCCCTTGCTATTACCTACCTGCCCAGACTGAAACCTCCTTGATTATTATGTGTGGGGCACAGTTGAGCGAGAGACCAACAAAACTCCTTGTAATATCAAAGATGAACTGAAGGCAAGGATTATGGCAGCACATCACCCCTTACATATGGCTACCTACCTGCCCAGACTGAAACCCCCTTGATTATTATGCAGCACAGCTGAGGAGAGACTGCTGTGTCTCCTTGTAATATCAAAGATGAACTGAAGGCAAGGATTATGGCAGCACATCTCTTAGCATATATTTTTCCATCTGCCGAACAAACCCCTGATTAATAATGTGGGGCAAACAGTTGGAAATGACCAAATTGAACCCTGGTATACGAAGATGAACTGAAGGCATGATTATGGCAGCACATTCTCACCCTTTTACATATGCTGCCAGCCCAACGCCCAGACTGAAACCCCTGATTATTAGTGAAGATGTTAAGCTGAGGGAGAGACCAAACTCCTTGTAATATCAAAGATGAACTGAAGGCAAGGATTATGGCAGCACATCACCCTTACATATGGCTACTCTACCTGCCCAGACTGAAACCCCTTGATTATTATGTGGGGCACAGTTGAGGGAGAGAATTGAACAAAAACTCCTTGTAATATCAAAGATGAACTGAAGGCAAGGATTATGGCAGCACATCACCCCTTACATATGGCTACCTACCTGCCCAGACTGAAACCCCTTGATTATTATGTGTGGGGCACAGTTGAGGGAGAGACCAACAAAACTCCTTGTAATATCAAAGATGAACTGAAGGCAAGGATTATGGCAGCACATCACCCCTTACATATGGCTACCTACCTGCCCAGACTGAAACCCCCTTGATTATTATGTGTGGGGCACAGTTGAGCGAGAGACCAACAAACTCTCAGAAGATCAAAGATGAATCGAAGGCAAGGATTATGGGCAGCACATCACCCCTTACATATGGCTACCTACCTGCCCAGACTGAAACCCCTTTGATTATTATGTGTGGGGCACAGTTGAGCGAGAGACCAACAAAACCTTGTAATATCAAAGATGAACTGAAGGCAAGGATTATGGCAGCACATCACCCCTTACATATGGCTACCTACCTGCCCAGACTGAAACCCCCTTGATTATTATGTGTGGGGCACAGTTGAGCGAGAGACCAACAAAACTCCTTGTAATATCAAAGATGAACTGAAGGCAAGGATTATGGCAGCACATCACCCTCTACATATGCGAGCACCACCTGCCCAGACTGAAACCCCTTGATTATTATGTGTGGGGCACAGTTGAGCGAGAGACCAACAAAACTCCTTGTAATATCAAAGATGAACTGAAGGCAAGGATTATGGCACATCACCCCTTACATATGGCTACCTACCTGCCCAGACTGAAACCCCCTTTGGATTATGTGGGGCACAGTTGAGCGAGAGACCAACAAACTCCTTGTAATATCAAAGATGAACTGAAGGCAAGGATTATGGCAGCACATCACCCCAAGTATGGCTACCTACCTGCCCAGACTGAAACCCCCTTGATTATTATGTGTGGGGCACAGTTGAGCGAGAGACCAACAAAACTCTTGTAATATCAAAGATGAACTGAAGGCAAGGATTATGGCAGCACATCACCCCTTACATATGGCTACCTACCTGCCCAGACTGAAACCCCTTGATACAGGTGTGGGGCACAGCTGAGCCGAGAGACCAACAAAACTCCTTGTAATATCAAAGATGAAATAAAGGCAAGGATTATGGCAGCACATCAAACCCTTACATATGGCTACCTACCTGCCCAGACTGAAAACCCCTTGATTATTATGTGTGGGGCACAGTTGAGGGAGAGACCAACAAAACTCCTTGTAATATCAAAGATGAACTGAAGGCAAGGATTATGGCAGCACATCACCCCTTACATATGGCTACCTACCTGCCCAGACTGAAAACCCCTTGATTATTATGTGTGGGGCACAGCTTGAGCGAGAGACCAACAAAACTCTTGTAATATCAAAGATGAACTGAAGGCAAGGATTATGGCAGCACATCACCCCTTACATATGGCTACCTACCTGCCCAGACTGAAACCCCTGATTATTATGTGTGGGGCACAGTTGAGCGAGAGACCAACAAACTCCTTGTAATATCAAAGATGAACTGAAGGCAAGGATTATGGCAGCACATCACCCCTTACATATGGCTACCTACCTGCCCAGACTGAAACCCCCTTGATTATTATGTGTGTGGGGCACAGTTGAGCGAGAGACCAACAAAACTCCTTGTAATATCAAAGATGAACTGAAGGCAAGGATTATGGCAGCACATCACCCCTTACATATGGCTACCTACCTGCCCAGACTGAAACCCCTTGATTATTATGTGTGTACAGTTGAGCGAGAGACCAACAAAACTCCTTGTAATATCAAAGATGAACTGAAGGCAAGGATTATGGCAGCACATCACCCTTTACATATGGCTACCTACCTGCCCAGACTGAAACCCCTTGATTATTATGTGTGGGGCACAGTTGAGCGAGAGACCAACAAAACTCCTTGTAATATCAAAGATGAACTGAAGGCAAGGATTATGGCAGCACATCACCCCTTACATATGGCTACCTACCTGCCCAGACTGAAACCCCCTTGATTATTATGTGGGGTACAGTTGAGCGAGAGACCAACAAAACTCCTTGTAATATCAAAGATGAACTGAAGGCAAGGATTATGGCAGCACATCACCCCTTACATATGGCTACCTACCTGCCCAGACTGAAACCCCCTTGATTATTATGTGGGGCACAGTTGAGCGAGAGACCAACAAACCTCTTGTAATATCAAAGATGAACTGAAGGCAAGGATTATGGCAGCACATCACCCCTTACATATGGCTACCTACCTGCCCAGACTGAAACCCCTTGATTATTATGTGTGGGGTACAGTTGAGGGAGAGACCAACAAAACTCCTTGTAATATCAAAGACGAACTGAAGGCAAGGATTATGGCAGCACATCACCCCTTACATATGGCTACCTACCTGCCCAGACTGAAACCCCCTTGATTATTATGTAAACAGCTGAGGGAGAGACCAACAAAACTCCTTTGTAATATCGCATGAACCTGAAGGCAAGATTATGGCAGCAATATCACCCCTTACATATGGCTACCTACCTGCCCAGACTGAAACCCCTTGATTATTATGTGTGGGGCACAGTTGAGCGAGAGACCAACAAAACTCCTTGTAATATCAAAGATGAACTGAAGGCAAGGATTATGGCAGCACATCACCCCTTACATATGGCTACCTACCTGCCCAGACTGAAACCCCTTGATTATTATGTGTGGGGCACAGTTGAGGGAGAGACCAACAAAACCTCTTGTAATATCAAAGATGAACTGAAGGCAAGGATTATGGCAGCACATCACCCCTTACATATGGCTACCTACCTGCCCAGACTGAAACCCCCTTGATTATTATGTGGGGCACAGTTGAGCGAGAGACCAACAAAACTCCTTGTAATATCAAAGATGAACTGAAGGCAAGGATTATGGCAGCACATCACCCCTTACATATGGCTACCTACCTGCCCAGACTGAAACCCCCTTGATTATTATGTGTGGGGCACAGTTGAGCGAGAGACCAACAAAACTCCTTGTAATATCAAAGATGAACTGAAGGCAAGGATTATGGCAGCACATCACCCCTTACATATGGCTACCTACCTGCCCAGACTGAAACCCCTTGATTATTATGTGTGGGGCACAGTTGAGCGAGAGACCAACAAAACTCCTTGTAATATCAAAGATGAACTGAAGGCAAGGATTATGGCAGCACATCACCCCTTACATAGAGTGAAGTTACCTACCTGCCCAGACTGAAACCCTTGATTATTATGTGTGGGGCACAAAGGAGCTATAGACCAACAAAACTCCTTGTAATATCAAAGATGAACTGAAGGCAAGGATTATGGCAGCACATCACTCCTTACATATGGCTACCTACCTGCCCAGACTGAAACCCCCTTGATTATTATGGGGCACAGTTGAGCGAGAGACCAACAAAACTCCTTGTAATATCAAAGATGAACTGAAGGCAAGGATTATGGCAGCACATCACCCCTTACATATGGCTACCTACCTGCCCAGACTGAAACCCCCTTGATTATTATGTGTGGGGCACAGTTGAGGGAGAGACCAACAAAAACTCTTGTAATATCACATGAACTTGAAGGCAAGGATTAGGCAGACATCACCCCTTACATATGGCTACCTACCTGCCCAGACTGAAACCCCCTTGATTATTATGTGGGGCACAGTTGAGCGAGAGACCAACAAAACTCCTTGTAATATCAAAGATGAACTGAAGGCAAGGATTATGGCAGCACATCACCCCTTACATATGGCTACCTACCTGCCCAGACTGAAACCCCCCTGATTATTATGTGGGGGCACAAAGGAGGGAGAGACCAACAAAACTCCTTGTATTATCAAAGATGAACTGAAGGGTAAAGGGATTATGGCAGCACATCACCCCTTACATATGGCTACCTACCTGCCCAGACTGAAACCCCTTGATTATTATGTGTGGGGCACAGTTGAGGGAGAGACCAACAAAACTCCTTGTAATATCAAAGATGAACTGGGGCTGCAAGGATTATGGCAGCACATCACTCCTTACATATGGCTACCTACCTGCCCAGACTGAAACCCCTTGATTATTATGTGGGGCACAGTTGAGGGAGAGACCAACAAAACTCCTTGCAATATCAAAGATGAACTGAAGGCAAGGATTATGGCAGCACATCACCCCTTACATATGGCTACCTACCTGCCCAGACTGAAACCCCCTTGGATGACAGGTGGGCACAGTTGAGCGAGAGACCAACAAAACTCCTTGTAATATCAAAGATGAACTGAAGGCAAGGATTATGGCAGCACATCACCCCTTACATATGGCTACCTACCTGCCCAGACTGAAACCCCTTGATTATTATGTGTGGGGCACAGTTGAGCGAGAGACCAACAAAACTCCTTGTAATATCAAAGATGAACTGTATGCAAGCATTTGTACAGCACATCACCCCTTACATATGGCTACCTACCTGCCCAGACTGAAACCCTTGATTATTATGTGTGGGGCACAGTTGAGGGAGAGACCAACAAAACTCCTTGTAATATCTAAAAGATGAACTGAAGGCAAGGATTATGGCAGCACATCACCCCTTACATATGGCTACCTACCTGCCCACTGAAACCCCTTGATTATTATGTGGGGCACAGTTGAGGGAGAGACCAACAAAAACTCCTTGTAATATCAAAGATGAACTGAAGGCAAGGATTATGGCAGCACATCACCCCTTACATATGGCTACCTACCTGCCCAGACTGAAACCCCTTTGGATTATGTGGGGCACAGTTGAGGGAGGAGACCAACAAAACTCCTTGTAATATCAAAGATGAACTGAAGGCAAGGATTATGGCAGCACATCACCCCTTACATATGGCTACCTACCTGCCCAGACTGAAACCCCTTTGATTATTATGTGTGGGGCACAGTTGAGGGAGAGACCAACAAAACTCCTTGTAATATCAAAGATGAACTAGAAGGCAAGGATTATGGCAGCACATCACCCCTTACATATGGCTACCTACCTGCCCAGACTGAAACCCCTTGATTATTATGTGTGGGGCACAGTTGAGGGAGACCAACAAACTCCTTGTAATATCAAAGAGAACTGAAGGCAAGGATTATGGTACACATCACCCCTTACATATGGCTACCTACCTGCCCAGACTGAAACCCCTTGATTATTATGTGTGGGGGCACAGTTGAGGGAGAGACCAACAAAACTCTCAATATCAAAGATGAACTGAAGGCAAGGATTATGGCAGCACATCACCCCTTACATATGGCTACCTACCTGCCCAGACTGAAACCCCTTTGATTATTATGTGTGGGGCACAGTTGGAGGGGAGAGACCAACAAAATCCCTGTAATATCAAAGACAGAACTGGAAGGCAAGGATTATGGCAGCACATCAATTCTCATGGCTACCTACCTACCCAGACTGAAACCCCCTTGATTATTATGTGGGGCACAGTTGAGGGAGAGACCAACAAAACTCCTGTAATATCAAAGATGAACTGAAGGCAAGGATTATGGCAGCACATCACCCCTTACATATGGCTACCTACCTGCCCAGACTGAAACCCCCTTGATTATTATGTGTGGGGCACAGTTGAGCGAGAGACCAACAAAACTCCTTGTAATATCAAAGATGAACTGAAGGCAAGGATTATGGCAGCACATCACCCCTTACATAAGTGGCCACTCACTCTGCCCAGACTGAAACCCCTTGATTATTATGTGTGGGGCACAGTTGAGCGAGAGACCAACAAAAACTCCTTGTAATATCAAAGATGAACTGAAGGCAAGGATTATGGCAGCACATCACCCCTTACATATGGCTACCTACCTGCCCAGACTGAAACCCCCTTGATTATTATGTGTGGGGCACAGTTGAGCGAGAGACCAACAAAACTCTTGTAATATCAAAGATGAACTGGAAGGCAAGGATTATGGCAGCACATCACCCTTATATGGCTACCTACCTGCCCAGACTGAAACCCCCTTGATTATTATGTGTGGGGCACAGTTGAGCGAGAGACCAACAAAACTCCCTTGTAATATCAAAGATGAACTGAAGGCAAGGATTATGGCAGCACATCACCCCTTACATATGGCTACCTACCTGCCCAGACTGAAACCCCTTGATTATTATGTGTGGGGCACAGTTGAGGGAGAGACCAACAAAACTCCTTGTAATATCAAAGATGAACTGAAGGCAAGGATTATGGCAGCACATCACCCCCTTAAGCATATGGCTACCTACCTGCCCAGACTGAAACCCCTTGATTATTATGTGGGGCACAGTTGAGCGAGAGACCAACAAAACTCCTGTAATATCAAAGATGAACTGAAGGCAAGGATTATGGCAGCACATCACCCCTTTATATGTCTACCTGCCCAGACTGAAACCCCCCTTGATTATTATGTGTGGGGCACAGTTGAGCGAGAGACCAACAAAACTCCTTGTAATATCAAAGATGAACTGAAGGTAGCAAGGATTATGGCAGCACATCACCCCTTACATATGGCTACCTACCTGCCCAGACTGAAACCCCCTGATTATTATGTGGGGCACAGTTGAGGGAGAGACCAACAAAACTCCTTGTAATATCAAAGATGAACTAAGGCAAGGATTATGGCAGCACATCACCTCCTTACATATATGGCTACCTACCTGCCCAGACTGAAACCCCTTGATTATTATGCTATGCTGAGGGAGAGACCAACAAACTCTTGTAATATCAAAGATGAACTGAAGGCAAGGATTATGGCAGCACATCACCCCTTACATATGGCTACCTACCTGCCCAGACTGAAACCCCCTTGATTATTGGTGTGGGGCACAGTTGAGGGAGAGACCAACAAAACTCCTTGTAATATCAAAGATGAACTGAAGGCAAGGATTATGGCAGCACATCACCCCTTACATGGCTACCTACCTGCCCAGACTGAAACCCCTTGATTATTATGTGGGGTACAGTTGAGGGAGAGACCAACAAAACTCCTTGTAATATCAAAGATGAACTGAAGGCAAGGATTATGGCACATCACCCCTTACATATGGCTACCATCAGTCTCAGACTGAAACCCCCTTGATTATTATGTGGGGCACAGTTGAGGAGAGACCAACAAAACTCCTTGTAATATCAAAGATGAACTGAAGGCAAGGATTATGGCAGCACATCACCCCTTACATATGGCTACCTACCTGCCCAGACTGAAACCCCTAGATTATTATGTGGGGCACAGTTGAGGGAGACCAACAAAACTCCTTGTGAATATCAAAGATGAACTGAAGGCAAGGATTATGGCAGCACATCACCCCTTACATATGGCTACCTACCTGCCCAGACTGAAACCCCTTGATTATTATGTGTGGGGCACATGCTGAGGGAGAGACCAACAAAACCTCTTTGTAATATCAAAGATGAACTGAAGGCAAGGGATTATGGCAGCACATCACCCCTTAAGTATATGGCTACCTACCTGCCCAGACTGAAACCCCCTTGATTATTATGTGTGGGGCACAGTTGAGGGAGAAGACCAACAAAGTCTGTAATATCAAAGAGAACTGGAAGGGCAAGGATTATGGCAGCACATCACCCCTTACATATGGCTACCTACCTGCCTGGACTGAAACCCCTTGATTATTATGTGTGGGGCACAGTTGAGCGAGAGACCAACAAAACTCCTTGTAATATCAAAGATGAACTGAAGGCAAGGATTATGGCAGCACATCACCCCTTACATATGGCTACCTACCTGCCCAGACTGAAACCCCCTTGATTATTATGTGTGGGGCACAGTTGAGGGAGAGACCAACAAAACTCCTTGTAATATCAAAGATGAACTGAAGGCAAGGATTATGGCAGCACATCACCCCTTACATATGGCTACCTACCTGCCCAGACTGAAACCCCTTGATTATTATGTGTGGGGCACAGTTGAGCGAGAGACCAACAAAACTCCTTGTAATATCAAAGATGAACTGAAGGCAAGGATTATGGCAGCACATCACCCCTTACATATGGCTACCTACCTGCCCAGACTGAAACCCCTTGATTATTATGTGTGGGGCACAGTTGAGCGAGAGACCAACAAAACTCCTTGTAATATCAAAGATGAACTGAAGGTGCAGGATTATGGCAGCACATCACCCCTTACATATGGCTACCTACCTGCCCAGACTGAAACCCCTTGATTATTATGTGTGGGGCACAGTTGAGGGAGAGACCAACAAAACTCCTTGTAATATCAAAGATGAACTGAAGGCAAGGATTATGGCAGCACATCACCCCTTACATATGGCTACCTACCTGCCCAGACTGAAACCCCCTTGATTATTATGTGTGGGGCACAGTTGAGGGAGAGACCAACAAAACTCCTTGTAATATCAAAGATGAACTGAAGGCAAGGATTATAAAGTAGCACATCACCCCTTACATATGGCTACCTACCTGCCCAGACTGAAACCCCTTGATTATTATGTGTGGGGCACAGTTTAGTGGGGAGACCAACAAAACTCCTTGTAATATCAAAGATGAACTGAAGGCAAGGATTATGGCAGCACATCACCCCTTACATATGGCTACCTACCTGCCCAGACTGAAACCCCTGACATATGTGTGTGGGGCACAGTTGAGGGAGAGACCAACAAAACTCCTTGTAATATCAAAGATGAACTGAAGTTGGCAAGGATTATGGCAGCACATCACCCCTTACATATGGCTACCTACCTGCCCAGACTGAAACCCCCTTGATTATTATGTGTGGGGCACAGTTGAGCGTAGAGACCAACAAAACTCCTTGTAATATCAAAGATGAACTAGCTGGCAAGGATTATGGCAGCACATCACCCCTTACATATGGCTACCTACCTGGCCCAGACTGAAACCCCTTGATTATTATGTGGGGCACAGTTGAGGGAGAGACCAACAAAACTCCTTGTAATATCAAAGATGAACTGAAGGCAAGGATTATGGCAGCACATCACCCCTTACATATGGCTACCTACCTACCCAGACTGAAACCCCTTGATTATTATGTGGGGCACAGTTGAGGAGAGACCAACAAACTCCTTGTAATATCAAAGATGAACTGAAGGCAAGGATTATGGCAGCACATCACCCCTTATATATGGCTACCTACCTGCCCAGACTGAAACCCCTTTGATTATTATGTGTGGGGCACAGTTGAGGGAGAGACCAACAAAACTCCTTGTAATATCAAAGATGAACTGAAGGCAAGGATTATGGCAGCACATCACCCCTTACATATGGCTACCTACCTGCCCAGACTGAAACTCCCTTGATTATTATGTGGGGCACAGTTGAGCGAGAGACCAACAAACTCCTTGTAATATCAAAGATGAACTGAAGGCAAGGATTATGCAGCACATCACCCCCCACATGGTTACCTACCTGCCGTAGACTGAAACCCCTTTGATTATTAGTGGTGGGGCACAGTTGAGCGAGAGACCAACAAAACTCCCCTTGTAATATCAAAGATGAACTGAAGGCAAGGATTATGGCAGCACATCACCCCTTACATATGGCTACCCACCGTCTCAGGACTGAAACCCCTTGATTATTATGTGTGGGGCACAGTTGAGCGAGAGACCAACAAAACTCCTTGTAATATCAAAGATGAACTGAAGGCAAGGATTATGGCAGCACATCACCCTTGCATATGGTGCCACCACCTGCCCAGACTGAAACCCCCTTGATTATTATGTGTGGGGCACAGTTGAGCGAGAGACCAACAAAACTCCTGTAATATCAAAGATGAACTGAAGGCAAGGATTATGGCAGCACATCACCCCTTACATATGGCTACTCACCTGCCCAGACTGAAACCCTGATTATTATGTGTGGGGCACAGTTGAGGGAGAGACCAACAAAACTCCTTGTGGTCAAAGATGAAACTGAAGGCAAGGATTATGGCAGCACATCACCCCTTACATATGGCTACCTACCTGCCCAGACTGAAACCCCCTTGATTATTATGTGTGGGGCACAGTTGAGACAGAGACCAACAAACTCCTTGTAATATCAAAGATGAACTGAAGGCAAGGATTACAGCACATCACCCCTTACATATGGCCTACCTGCCCAGACTGAAACCCCCTTGATTATTATGTGTGGGGCACAGTTGAGCGAGAGACCAACAAAACTCCTTGTAATATCAAAGATGAACTGAAGGGTAAAGGATTATGGCAGCACATCACCCTTTACATATGGTTACCTACCTGCCCAGACTGAAACCCCCTGGATTATTATGGGGCAAGAGTTGGAGCGAGAGACCAACAAAACTCCTTGTAATATCAAAGATGAACTGAAGGCAAGGATTATGGCAGCACATCACCCCTTACATATGGCTACCTACCTGCCCAGACTGAAACCCCCTTGATTATTATGTGTGGGGCACAGTTGAGGGAGAGACCAACAAAACTCCTTGTAATATCAAAGATGACCCAAGGCAAGGATTATGGCAGCACATCACCCCTTACATATGGCTACCTACCTGCCCAGACTGAAACCCCCTTGATTATTATGTGGGCACATGGAGCGAGAGACCAACAAAACTCCTTGCACATCAAAGATGAACTGAAGGCAAGGATTATGGCAGCACATCACCCTTATGGCTACCTACCTGCCCAGACTGAAACCCCCTTGATTATTATGTGGGGCATAGTTGAGGGAGAGACCAACAAAACTCCTTGTAATATCAAAGATGAACTGAAGGCAAGGATTATGGCAGCACATCACCCCTTACATATGGCTACCTACCTGCCCAGACTGAAACCCCCTTGATTATTATGTGTGGGCACAGTTGAGCAGAGACCAACAAACTCCTTGTAATATCAAAGATGAACTGAAGGCAAGGATTATGGCAGCACATCACCTTACATGGTTACCTACCTGCCCAGACTGAAACCCCTTGATTATTATGTGTGGGGCACAGTTGAGCGAGAGACCAACAAAACTCCTTGTAATATCAAAGATGAACTGAAGGCAAGGATTATGGCAGCACACTCCCTTACATATGGCTACCTACCTGCCCAGACTGAAACCCCCTTGATTATGTGTGGGGCACAGTTGAGCGAGAGACCAACAAAACTCCTTGTAATATCAAAGATGAACTGAAGGCAAGGATTATGGCAGCACATCACCCCTTACATATGGCTACCTACCTGCCCAGACTGAAACCCCTTGATTATTATGTGTGGGGCACAGTTGACAGACATCAACAAAACTCCTGTAATATCAAAGATGAACTGAAGGCAAGGATTATGGCAGCACATCACCCCTTACATATGGCTACCTACCTGCCCAGACTGAACCCCTTGATTATTGTTATGCAAACAGTTGAGCCAGGAAGACCAACAAAACTCCTTGTAATATCAAAGATGCATTGAAGGCAAGGATTATGGCAGCACATCACCCCTTGGCATATGGCTACCTACCTGCCCAGACTGAAACCCCCTTGATTATTATGTGTGGGGCACAGTTGATAGAGACCAACAAAACTCCTTGTAATATCAAAGATGAATTGAAGGCAAGGATTATGGCAGCACATCACCCCTTACATATGGCTACCTACCTGCCCAGACTGAAACCCCTTGATTATTATGTAAGTACAGTTGAGCGAGAGACCAACAAAACTCCTTGTAATATCAAAGATGAACTGAAGGCAAGGATTATGGCAGCACATCACCCCCTTTATATATGGCTACCCACTCGCCAGACTGAAACCCCCTTGATTATTATGTGTGGGGCACAGTTGGAGTTAACAACAAAACTTCCCAATATCAAAGATGAACTGGAAGGCAAGGATTATGGCAGCACATCACCCTACATGGCTACCTACCTGCCCAGACTGAAACCCCCTTGATTATTATGTGTGGGGCACAGTTGAGCGAGAGACCACAAACTCCTTGTAATATCAGTATTAGAACTGAAGGCAAGGATTAGCAGCACATCACCCCTTACATAGAGTTACCTACCTGCCCAGACTGAAACCCCCTTGATTATTATGTGTGGGGCACAGTTGAGCGAGAGACCAACAAAACTCCTTGTAATATCAAAGATGAACTGAAGGCAAGGATTATGGCAGCACATCACCCCTTACATATGGCTACCTACCTGCCCAGACTGAAACCCCCCTTGATTATTATGTGTGGGGCACAGTTGAGCGAGAGACCAACAAAACTCCTTGTAATATCAAAGATGAACTGAAGGCAAGGCGATTATGGCACATCAAATTTCATATATGGCTACCTACCTGCCCAGACTGAAACCCCCTTGATTATTATGTGTGGGGCACAGTTGAGCGAGAGACCAACAAAACTCCCAGCAATATCAAAGATGAACTGAAGGCAGTGATTATGGCAGCACATCACCCCTTACATATGGCTACCTACCTGCCCAGACGGAAACCCCTTGATTATTATGGGGCACAGTTGAGCGAGAGACCAACAAAACTCCTTGTAATATCAAAGATGAACTGAAGGCAAGGATTATGGCAGCACATTCTACCCTTACATATGGCTACCTACCTGCCCAGACTGAAACCCCTTGATTATTATGTGTGTGCACAGCTGAGCCGAGAGACCAACAAAAACTCCTCTGTAATATCAAAGATGAACTGAAGGCAAGGATTATGGCAGCACATCACCCCTTACATATGGCTACCTACCTGCCCAGACCTGAACCCCTTGATTATTGGTGTGTGGCACAGTTGAGCGAGAGACCAACAAAACTCCTTGTAATATCAAAGATGAACTGAAGGCAAGGATTATGGCAGCACATCACCCCTTACATATGGCTACCTACCTGCCCAGACTGAAACCCCCTTGATTATTATGTGTGGGCAGTTAAGTTGAGCGAGAGACCAACAAAACTCCTTGTAATATCAAAGATGAACTAAAGGCAAGGATTATGGCAGCACATCACCCCTTACATATGGCTACCTACCTGCCCAGACTGAAACCCCTTATTTACACAGGTGTGGGGCACAGTTGAGGGAGAGACCAACAAAACTCCTTGTAATATCAAAGATGAACTGAAGGCAAGGATTATGGCAGCACATCACCCCTTACATATGGCTACCTCCACCTGCCCAGACTGAAACCCCCTTGGATTATTGCGGTAAAAGGTTGAGGGAGAGACCAACAAAACTCCTTGTAATATCAAAGATGAACTAATGGCAAGGATTATGGCAGCACATCACCCCTTACATATGGCTACCTACCTGCCCAGACTGAAACCCCTTGATTATTATGTGTGGGGCACAGTTGAGGAGAAAGACCAACAAAACTCCTTGTAATATCAAAGATGAACTGAAGGCAAGGATTATGGCAGCACATCACCCCTTACATATGGCTACCTACCTGCCCAGACTGAAACCCCCTTGATTATTATGTGTGGGGCACAGTTGAGGGAGAGACCAACAAACTCCTTGTAATATCAAAGATGAACTGAAGGCAAGGATTATGGCAGCACATCACCCCTTACATATGGCTACCTACCTGCCCAGACTGAAACCTTGATTATTATGTGGGGCACAGTTGAGGGAGAGACCAACAAACTCCTGTAATATCAAAGGAACTGTGAAGGCAAGGATTATGGCAGCACATCACCCCTTACATATGGCTACCTACCTGCCCAGACTGAAACCCCCTTGATTATTATGGGGCACAGCTGAGGGAGAGACCAACAAAATCCCCTTGTAATATCAAAGATGAACTGAAGGCAAGGATTATGGCAGCACATCACCCCTTACATATGGCTACCTACCTGCCCAGACTGAAACCCCTTGATTGGTGGTGGGGCAATAAGCAGTGGAGAGACCAACAAAACTCCTTGTAATATCAAAGATGAACTGAAGGCAAGGATTATGGCAGCACATCACCCCTTACATATGTATACTACCTGCCCAGACTGAAACCCCTTGATTATGTGTGGGGCACAGTTGAGCGAGAGACCAACAAAACTCCTTGTAATATCAAAGATGAACTGAAGGCAAGGATTATGGCAGCACATCACCCCTTACATATGGCTACCTACCTGCCCAGACTGAAACCCCCTTGATTATTATGTGTGGGGCACAGTTGAGCGAGAGACCAACAAACTCCTTGTAATATCAAAGATGAACTAAAGGCAAGGATTATGGCAGCACATCACCCTCATATGGCTTACCTACCTGCCCAGACTGAAACCCTGATTATTATGTAAAAAGTTGGAGCGAGAGACCAACAAAACTCCTTGTAATATCAAAGATGAACTGAAGGCAAGGATTATGGCAGCACATCACCCCTTACATATGGCTACCTACCTGCCCAGACTGAAACCCCCTTGATTATTATGTGTGGGGCACAGTTGAGCGAGAGACCAACAAAACTCCTTGTAATATCAAAGATGAACTGAAGGCAAGGATTATGGCAGCACATCACCCCTTACATATGGCTACCTACCTGCCCAGACTGAAAACCCCTTGATTATTATGTGTGGGGCACAGTTGAGCGCAGAGGATCCAACAAAAACTCCTTGTAATATCAAAGATGAACTGAAGGCAAGGATTATGGCAGCACATCACCCTCACATATGGCTACCTACCTGCCCAGACTGAAACCCCCTTTATTATTATGGGGCACAGTTGAGGGAGAGACCAACAAAACTCCTTGTAATATCAAAGATGAACTGAAGGCATATTCATAACAGTATTACCCCTTACATATGGCTACCTACCTGCCCAGACTGAAACCCCCTTGATTATTATGTGGGGCACAGTTGAGGGAGAGACAACAAAACTCCTTGTAATATCAAGATGGAACTGAAGGCAAGGATTATGGCAGCACATCACCCTCACATATGGCTACCTACCTGCTCCCAGATCAGAACTCCCTTGATTATTATGTGTGGGGCACAGTTGAGCTAGAGACCAACAAAACTCCTTGTAATATCAAAGATGAACTGAAGGCAAGGATTATGGCAGCACATCACCCCTTACATATGACGACCTACCTGCCCAGACTGAAACCCCTTGATTATTATGTGGGGCACAGTTGAGGGAGAGAGACCAACAAAACTCCTTGTAATATCAAAGATGAACTGAAGGCAAGTGATGGCAGCACATCACCCCTTACATATGGCTACCTACCTGCCCAGACTGAAACCCCCTTGATTATTATGTGGGGCACAGTTGAGCGAGAGACCAACAAAACTCCTTGTAATATCAAAGATGAACTGAAGGCAAGGATTATGGCAGCACATCACCCTTACATATGGCTACCTACCTGCCCAGACTGAAACCCCTTGATTATTATGGTGGGGCACAGTTGAGCGAGAGACCAACAAAACTCCTTGTAATATCAAAGATGAACTGAAGGCAAGGATTATGGCAGCACATCACCCCTTACATATGGCTACCTACCTGCCCAGACTGAAACCCCCTTGATTATTATGTGTGGGGCACAGTTGAGGGAGAGACCAACAAAACTCCTTGTAATATCAAAGATGAACTGAAGGCAAGGATTATACAGCACATCACCCCTTACATATGGCTACCTACCTGCCCAGACTGGAAACCCCCTTGATTATTATGTGGGGCACAGTTGAGGGAGAGACCACAAAACTCCTTGTAATATCAAAGATGAACTGAAGGGCAAGGATTATGGCAGCACATCACCCCTTACATATGGCTACCTACCTGCCCAGACTGAAACCCCTTGATTATTATGTGTGGGGCACAGTTGAGCGAGAGACCAACAAAACTCCTTGTAATATCAAAGATGAACTGAAGGCAAGGATTATGGCAGCACATCACCCCTTACATATGGCTACCTACCTGCCCAGACTGAAACCCCCTTGATTATTATGTGTGGGGCACAGTTGAGCGAGAGACCAACAAAACTCCTTGTAATATCAAAGATGAACTGGAAGGCAAGGATTATGGCAGCACATCACCCCTTACATATGGCTACCTACCTGCCCAGACTGAAACCCCCTTGATTATTATGTGGGGCACAGTTGAGGGAGAGACCAACAAAACTCCTTGTAATATCAAAGATGAACTGAAGGCAAGGATTATGGCAGCACATCACCCCTTACATATGGCTACCTACCTGCCCAGACTGAAACCCCCTTGATTATTATGTGTGGGGCACAGTTGAGGGAGAGACCAACAAAACTCCTTGTAATATCAAAGATGAACTGAAGGCAGATTATGGCAGCACATCACCCCTTACATATGGCTACCTACCTGCCCAGACTGAAACCCCTTGATTATTATGGGGCACAGTTGAGGGAGAGACCAACAAAACTCCTTGTAATATCAAAGATGAACTGAAGGCAAGGATTATGGCAGCACATCACCCCTTACATATGGTTACCTACCTGCCCAGACTGAAACCCCCTTGATTATTATGTGTGTGGGAAGGCAGTTGAGCGAGAGACCAACAAAACTCCTTGTAATATCAAAGATGAACTGAAGGCAAGGATTATGGCAGCACATCACCCTCATATGGCTACCTACCTGCCCAGACTGAAACCCCCTTGATTATTATGTGGGGCACAGTTGAGGGAGAGACCAACAAAACTCCTTGTAATATCAAAGATGAACTGAAGGCAAGGATTATGGCAGCACATCACCCCTTACATATGGCTACCTACCTGCCCAGACTGGAAACCCCCTTGATTATTATGTGTGGGGCACAGTTGAGGCCAGAGACCAACAAAAAACTCCTTGTAATATCAAAGATGAACTGAAGGATTATGGCAGCACATCACCCCTTACATATGGCTACCTACCTGCCCAGACTGAAACCCCTTGATTATTATGTGTGGGGCACAGTTGAGCGAGAGACCAACAAAACTCCTTGTAATATCAAAGATGAACTGAAGGCAAGGATTATGGCAGCACATCACCCCTTACATATGGCTACCTACCTGCCCAGACTGAAACCCCCTTGATTATTATGTGTGGGGCACAGTTGAGCGAGAGACCAACAAAACTCCTTGTAATATCAAAGATGAACTGAAGGCAAGGATTATGGCAGCACATCACCCCTTACATATGGCTACCTACCTGCCCAGACTGAAACCCCCTTGATTATTATGTGTGGGGTGTTGTTGAGCGAGAGACCAACAAAACTCCTTGTAATATCAAAGATGAACTGAAGGCAAGGATTATGGCAGCACATCACCCCTTACATATGGCTACCTACCTGCCCAGACTGAAACCCCTTGATTATTATGTGGGGCACAGTTGAGCGAGAGACCAACAAAACTCCTTGTAATATCAAAGATGAACTGAAGGCAAGGATTATGGCAGCACATCACCCCTTACATATGGCTACCTACCTGCCCAGACTGAAACCCCTTGATTACAGTGTGTGGGGCACAGTTGAGGGAGAGACCAACAAAACTCCTTGTAATATCAAAGATGAACTGAAGGCAAGGATTATGGCAGCACATCACCCTCAGCATATGGCTACCTACCTGCCCAGACTGAAAACCCCTTGATTATTATGTGGGGCACAGTTGAGGGAGAGACCAACAAACTCCTTGTAATATCAAAGATGAACTGAAGGCAAGGATTATGGCAGCACATCACCCCTTACATATGGCTACCTACCTGCCCAGACTGAAACCCCTGGTTATTATGTGTGGGGCACAGTTGAGCGAGAGACCAACAAAACTCCTTGTAATATCAAAGATGAAATGAAGGCAAGGATTATGGCAGCACATCACCCCTCAGCATATGGCTACCTACCTGCCCAGACTGAAACCCCCTTGATTATTATGTGTGGTACAGCTGAGCGAGAGACCAACAAAACTCCTTGTAATATCAAAAGAGATGAACTGAAGGCAAGGATTATGGCAGCACATCACCCCTTACATATGGCTACCTACCTGCCCAGACTGAAACCCCCTTGATTATTATGTGTGGGGCACAGTTGAGCGAGAGACCAACAAAACTCCTTGTAATACTAAAGATGGAACTGAAGGCAAGGATTATGGCAGCACATCACCCCTTACATATGGCTACTCTACCTGCCCAGACTGAAACCCCTTTGATTATTATGTGTGGGGCACAGTTGAGCGAGAGACCAAACAAAAACTCCTGTAATATCAAAGATGAACTGAAGGCAAGGATTATGGCAGCACATCACCCTCTACATATGGCTACCTCACCTGCCCAGACTGAAACCCCCTTGATTATTATGTGTGGGGCACAGTTGAGCGAGAGACCAACAAAACTCCTTGTAATATCAAAGATGAACTGAAGGCAAGGATTATGGCAGCACATCACCCCTTACATATGGCTACCTACCTGCCCAGACTGAAACCCTTTGGATTATTATGTGTGGGGCACAGTTGAGCTGAGAGACCAACAAACTCCTTGTAATATCAAAGATGAACTGAAGGGCAAGGATTATGGCAGCACATCACCCCTTACATATGGCTACCTACCTGCCCAGACTGAAACCCCCTTGATTATTATGTGTGGGGCACAGTTGAGCGAGAGACCAACAAAACTCCTTGTAATATCAAAGATGAACTGAAGGCAAGGATTATGGCAGCACATCACCTTCACATATGGCTACCTACCTGCCCAGACTGAAACCCCTTGATTATTATGTGGGGCACAGTTGAGCGAGAGACCAACAAACTCCTTGTAATATCAAAGATGAACTGAAGGCAAGGATTATGGCAGCACATCACCCCTTACATATGGCTACCTACCTGCCCAGACTGAAACCCCCTTGATTATTATGTGTGGGGCACAGTTGAGCGAGAGACCAACAAACTCCTCTTTGTAATATCAAAGATGAACTGAAGGCAAGGATTATGGCAGCACATCACCCTCACATATGGCTACCTACCTGCCCAGACTGAAACCCCCTTGATTATTATGTGTGGGGCACAGTTGAGCGAGAGACCAACAAAACTCCTTGTAATATCAAAGATGAACTGAAGGCAAGGATTATGGCAGCACATCACCCCTTACATATGGCTACCTACCTGCCCAGACTGAAACCCCCCTTGATTATTATGTGTGGGGCACAGATGAGCGAGAGACCAACAAAACTCCTTGTAATATCAAAGATGAACTGAAGGCAAGCACAGGGTAGCACATCACCCCCTTACATATGGCCACCACCTGCCCAGACTGAAACCCCTTGATTATTATGTGGGCACAGTTGAGCGAGAGACCAACAAAACTCCTTGTAATATCAAAGATGAACTGAAGGCAAGGATTATGGCAGCACATCACCCCTTACATATGGCTACTCACCTGCCCAGACTGAAACCCCCTTGATTATTATGTGGGGCACAGTTGAGCGAGAGACCAACAAAACTCCTTGTAATATCAAAGATGAACTGAAGGCAAGGATTATGGCAGCACATCACCCCTTACATATGGCTACCTACCTGCCCAGACTGAAACCCCTTGATTATTATGTGGGGCACAGTTGAGGGAGAGACCAACAAACTCCTTGTAATATCAAAGATGAACTGAAGGCAAGGATTATGGCAGCACATCACCCCTTACATATGGCTACCTACCTGCCCAGACTGAAACCCCCTTGATTATTATGTGGGGCACAGTTGAGCGAGAGACCAACAAAACTCCTTGTAATATCAAAGATGAACTGAAGGCAAGGATTATGGCAGCACATCACCCCTTACATATGGCTACCTACCTGCCCAGACTGAACTCCCTTGATTATTATGTGTGGGGCACAGTTGAGCGAGAGACCAACAAAACTCCTTGTAATATCAAAGATGAACTGAAGGTGATTATGGCAGCACATCACCCCATATGGCTACCTACCTGCCCAGACTGAAACCCCCTTGATTATTATGTGGGGCACAGTTGAGCGAGAGACCAACAAACTCCTTGTAATATCAAAGATGAACTGAAGGCAAGGATTATGGCAGCACATCACCCCTTACATATGGCTACCTACCTGCCCAGACTGAAACCCCTTTGATTATTATGTGTGGGGCACAGTTGAGGGAGAGACCAACAAAACTCCTTGTAATATCAAAGATGAACTGAAGGCAAGTGATTTTACAGCACATCACCCCTTACATATGGCTACCTACCTGCCCAGACTGAAACCCCTGATTATTATTATGTGTGGGGCACAGTTGGATGAAAGAGACCAACAAAACTCCTTGTAATATCAAAGATGAACTGAAGGCAAGGGATTATGGCAGCACATCACCCCTTACATATGGTTACCTACCTGCCCAGTAGGTCTGAAAACCCCTTGATTATTATGTGTGGGGCACAGTTGAGGGAGAGACCAACAAAACTCCTTGTAATATCAAAGATGAACTGAAGGCAAGGATTATGGCAGCACATCACCCCTTACATATGGCTACCCACTCCTGCCCAGACTGAAACCCCCTTGATTATTATGTGGGGCATGCTGAGGGAGAGACCAACAAAACTCCTTGTAATATCAAAGATGAACTAGTTGCAAGGATTATGGCAGCACATCACCCCTTACATATGGCTACCTACCTGCCCAGACTGAAACCCCTTGATTATTATGTGTGGGGCACAGTTGAGGGAGAGACCAACAAAACTCCTTGTAATATCAAAGATGAACTGAAGGCAAAGGATTATGGCAGCACATCACCCCTTACATATGGCTACCTACCTGCCCAGACTGAAACCCCCTGATTATTATGGGGCACAGTTGAGGGAGAGACCAACAAAACTCCTTGTAATATCAAAGATGAACTGAAGGCAAGGATTATGGCAGCACATCACCCCTTACATATGGCTACCTACCTGCCCAGACTGAAACCCCCTTGATTATTATGTGTGGGGCACAGTTGAGGGAGAGACCAACAAAACTCCTTGTAATATCAAAGATGAACTGAAGGCAAGGATTATGGCAGCACATCACCCCTTACATATGGCTACCTACCTGCCCAGACTGAAACCCCTTTGATTATTATGTGTGGGGCACAGTTGAGGGAGAGACCAACAAAATTCTTGTAATATCAAAGATGAACTGAAGGCAAGGATTATGGCAGCACATCACCCCTTACATATGGCTACCTACCTGCCCAGACTGAAACCCCCTTGATTATTATGTGTGCAGGAAGCTGAGGGAGAGACCAACAAAACTCCTTGTAATATCAAAGATGAACTGAAGGCAAGGATTATGGCAGCACATCACCCCTTACATATGGCTACCTACCTGCCCAGACTGAAACCCCTTGATTATTATGTGTGGGGCACAGTTGAGCGAGAGACCAACAAAACTCCTTGTAATATCAAAGATGAACTAAGGCAAGGATTATGGCAGCACATCACCCCTTACATATGGCTACCTACCTGCCCAGACTGAAACCCCTGATTATTATGTGGGGCACAGTTGAGCGAGAGACCACAAAATCCCTTGTAATATCAAAGATGAACTGAAGGCAAGGATTATGGCAGCACATCACCCTACATATGGCTACCTACCTGCCCAGACTGAAACCCCCTTGATTATTATGTGTGGGGCACAGTTGAGCGAGAGACCAACAAAAACTCCTTTGCACATCAAAGATGAACTGAAGGCAAGGATTATGGCAGCACATCACCCCTTACATATGGCTACCTACCTGCCCAGACTGAAACCCCCTTGATTATTATGTGGGGCACAGTTGAGGGAGAGACCAACAAAACTCCTTGTAATATCAAAGATGAACTGAAGGCAAGGATTATGGCAGCACATCACCCCTTACATATGGCTACCTACCTGCCCAGACTGGCACTTCTGATTATTATGTGGGGCACAGCGAGCGAGAGACCAACAAAACTCCTTGTAATATCAAAGATGAACTGAAGGCAAGGATTATGGCAGCACATCACCCCTTACATATGGCTACCTACCTGCCCAGACTGAAAACCCCTTGATTATTATGTAAACAGTTGAGCCAGAGACCAACAAAACTCCTTGTAATATCAAAGATGAACTGAAGGCAAGGATTATGGCAGCACATCACCCCTTACATATGGCTACCTACCTGCCCAGACTGAAACCCCCTTGATTATTATGGGGTACAGTTGATGAGAGACCAACAAAACTCCTCTTGTAATATCAAAGATGAACTGAAGGCAAGGATTATGGCAGCACATCACCCCTTACATATGGCTACCTACCTGCCCAGACTGAAACCCCCTTGATTATTATGTGTGGGGCACAGTTGAGCGAGAGACCAACAAAACTCCTTGTAATATCAAAGATGAACTGAAGGCAAGGATTATGGCAGCACATCACTCCTTACATATGGCTACCTACCTGCCCAGACTGAAACCCCTTGATTATTATGTGTGGGGCACAGTTGAGGGAGAGACCAACAAAACTCCTTGTAATATCAAAGATGAACTGAAGGCAAGGATTATGGCAGCACATCACCCCTTACATATGGCTACCTACCTGCCCAGACTGAAACCCCTTGATTATTATGTGGGGCACAGTTGAGGGAGAGACCAACAAAACTCCTTGTAATATCAAAGATGAACTTGAAGGATTAGTGGCAGCACATCACCCCTTACATATGGCTACCTACCTGCCCAGACTGAAACCCCCTTGATTGCCAGTGTGGGGCACAGTTGAGGGAGAGACCAACAAAACTCCTTGTAATATATCAAAGATGAAACCAGAAGGGCAATGGTTGTGGCAGCACATCACCCCTTACATATGGCTACTTACCTGCCCAGACTGAAACCCCCTTGATTATTATGTGTGGGGCACAGTTGAGGGAGAGACCAACAAACTCCTTGTAATATCAAAGATGAACTGAAGGCAAGGATTATGGCAGCACATCACCCCTTACATATGGCTACCTACCTGCCCAGACTGAAACCCCTTTGATTATTATGTGGGGCACAGTTGAGGGAGAGACCAACAAAACTCTGTAATATCAAAGATGAACTGAAGGCAAGGATTATGGCAGCACATCACCCTTTACATATGGCTACCTACCTGCCCAGACTGAACCCCTTGATTATTATGTGTGGGGCACAGTTGAGGGAGAGACCAACAAAACTCCTTGTAATATCAAAGATGAACTGAAGGCAAGGATTATGGCAGCACATCACCCCTTACATATGGTTACCTACCTGCCCAGACTGAAACCCCCTTGATTATTATGTGGGGCACAGTTGAGCGAGAGACCAAATAAAACTCCTTGTAATATCAAAGATGAACTGAAGGCAAGGATTATGGCAGCACATCACCCCTTACATATGGCTACCTACCTGCCCAGACTGAAACCCCTTGATTATTATGTGGGGCACAGTTGAGCGAGAGACCAACAAAACTCCTTGTAATATCAAAGATGAACTGAAGGCAAGGATTATGGCAGCACATCACCCCTTACATATGGCTACCTACCTGCCCAGACTGAAACCCCCTTGATTATTATGTGTGGGGCACAGTTGAGCGAGAGACCAACAAAACTCCTTGTAATATCAAAGTATGAACTGAAGTGTATGATTATGGCAGCACATCACCCTCACATATAGCTACCTACCTGCCCAGACTGAAACCCCCTTGATTATTATGTGTGCGTCAGTTGAGGGAGAGACCAACAAAACTCCTTGTAATATCAGTATTTAGAACTGGAAGGCAAGGATTATGCTGTTGTACATCACCCCTTACATATGGCTACCTACCTGCCCAGACTGAAACCCCTTTGATTATTATGCAAGTACAGTTGAGTGAGAGACCAACAAAACTCCTTGTAATAATTGGGCAAGATGAACTGGAAGGCAAGGATTATGGCAGCACATCACCCTACATATGGCTACCTACCTGCCCAGACTGAAACCCCTTGATTATTGTGTGTGGGCAAAAGCAGTTGAGGGAGAGACCAACAAAACTCTTGTAATATCAAAGATGAACTGAAGGCAAGGATTATGGCAGCACATCACCCCTTACATATGGCTACCTACCTGCCCAGACTGAAACCCCTTGATTATTATGTGTGGGGCACAGTTGAGGGAGAGACCAACAAACTCCTTGTAATATCAAAGATGAACTGAAGGTACAGGATTATGGCAGCACATCACCCCTTACATATGGCTACCTACCTGCCCAGACTGAAACCCCTTTGATTATTATGTGTGGGGCACAGTTGAGGGAGAGACCATCAAAACTCCTTGTAATATCAAAGATGAACTGAAGGCAAGGATTATGGCAGCACATCACCCCTTACATATGGCTACCTACCTGCCCAGACTGAAACCCCCTTGATTATTATGTGTGGGGCACAGTTGAGGGAGAGACCAACAAACTCCTTGTAATATCAAAGATGAACTGAAGGATTATGGCAGCACATCACCCCTTACATATGGCTACCTACCTGCCCAGACTGAAACCCCTTGATTATTATGTGTGGGGCACAGTTGAGGGAGAGACCAACAAAACTCCTTGTAATATCAAAGATGAACTGAAGGCAAGGATTATGGCAGCACATCACCCCTTACATATGGCTACCTACCTGCCCAGACTGAAACCCCCCTTGATTATTATGTGTGGGGCACAGTTGAGCGAGAGACCAACAAAACTCCTTGTAATATCAAAGATGAACTGAAGGCAAGGATTATGCAGCACATCACCCCTTACATATGGCTACCTACCTGCCCAGACTGAAACCCCTTGATTATTATGTGTGGGGCACAGTTGAGCGAGAGACCAACAAAACTCCTTGTAATATCAAAGATGAACTGAAGGCAAGGATTATGGCAGCACATCACCCCTTACATGGCTACCTCCACTGCCCAGAACTGAAACCCCCTTGATTATTATGTGTGGGGCACAGTTGAGGGAGAGACCAACAAAACTCCTTGTAATATCAAAGATGAACTGAAGGCAAAGGATGAGGTGGCAGCACATCACCCCTTACATATGGCTACCTACCTGCCCAGACTGAAACCCCCTTGATTATTATGTGGGGCACAGTTGAGGGAGACCAACAAAACTCCTTGTAATATCAAAGATGAACTGAAGGCAAGGATTATGGCAGCACATCACCCCTTACATATGGCTACCTACCTGCCCAGACTGAAACCCCTTGATTATTATGTGTGGGGCACAGTTGAGCGAGAGACCAACAAAACTCCTTGTAATATCAAAAGATGAACTGAAGGCAAGGATTATGGCAGCACATCACCCCTTACATATGGCTACCTACCTGCCCAGACTGAAACCCCCTTGATTATTATGTGTGGGGCACAGTTGAGCCAGAGACCAACAAAACTCCTTGTAATATCAAAGATGAACTGAAGGCAAGGATTATGGCAGCACATCACCCCTTACATATGGCTACCTACCTGCCCAGACTGAAACCCCCTTGATTATTATGTGTGGGGCACAGTTGAGGGAGAGACCAACAAAAACTCCTTGTAATATCAAAGATGAACTGAAGGCAAGGATTATGGCAGCACATCACTCCTTGCGACACTTCCTACCTGCCCAGACTGAAACCCCCCTTGATTATTATGTGTGGGGCACAGTTGAGGGAGAGACCAACAAAACTCCTTGTAATATCAAAGATGAACTGAAGGCAAGGATTATGGCAGCACATCACCCCTTACATATGGCTACCTACCTGCCCAGACTGAAAACCCCCTTGATTATTATGTGTGGGGCACAGTTGAGGGAGAGACCAACAAAACCTGTAATATCAAAGATGAACTGAAGGCAAGGATTATGGCAGCACATCACCCCTTACATATGGCTACCTACCTGCCCAGACTGAAACCCCCTTGATTATTATGTGTGGGGCACAGTTGAGGGAGAGACCAACAAAACTCCTTGTAATATCAAAGATGAACTGAAGGCAAGGATTATGGCAGCACATCACCCCTTACATATGGCTACCTACCTGCCCAGACTGAAACCCCCTTGATTATTATGTGTGGGGCACAGTTGTGAGACCAACAAAACTCCTTGTAATATCAAAGATGAACTGAAGGCAAGGATTATGGCAGCACATCACCCCTTACATATGGCTACCTACCTGCCCAGACTGAAACCCCTTGATTATTATGTGGGGCACAGTTGAGCGAGAGACCAACAAAACTCCTTGTAATATCAAAGATGAACTGAAGGCAAGGATTATGGCAGCACATCACCCCTTACATATGGCTACCTACCTGCCCAGACTGAAACCCCTTGATTATTATGTGGGGCAAACAGTTGAGCGAGAGACCAACAAAACTCCTTGTAATATCAAAGATGAACTGAAGGCAAGTGGATTATGGCAGCACATCACCCCTTACATATGGTTAACATCACCTGCCCAGACTGAAACCCCCTTTGATTATTATGTGGGGCACAGTTGAGCGAGAGACCAACAAAACTCCTTGTAATATCAAAGATGAACTGAAGGCAAGGATTATGGCAGCACATCACCCCTTACATATGGCTACCTACCTGCCCAGACTGAAACCCCTTGATTATTATGTGTGGGGCACAGTTGAGCGAGAGACCAACAAACTCCTTGTAATATCAAAGATGAACTGAAGGCAAGGATTATGGCAGCACATCACCCCTTACATATATGGTTGTTCACCTGCCCAGACTGAAAACCCCTTGATTATTAT
>JBBBDQ010020874.1:0-16945 GCA_037127315.1 Ascarosepion bandense | reverse complement strand
TATTTAGAATGGGACACGCCAGCGATTTATTAGAAAAGGAAAGTCTATTAATATGATTAGTTAAAAACAGTGAAAGCATACAAGCTGAAAAAAATCGGATATTTAGAATGGGACACGCCAGCGATTTATATTAGAAAAGGAAAAGTCTGTTAATATGATTAGTTAAAAAACAGCGGAGTTATTAAAAAAATCGATATTTATAGTTCAGGATGGCCAGCGATTTAGATATTAGAAAAGGAAAGTATTTTAATATGATTAGTTAAAAAACAGCGGAGTTATTGAAAAAAAAAATCGGATATTTAGAATGGGACACGCCAGCGATTTATATGATGAAAAGAAAAGTCTGTTAATATGATTAGTTAAAAAACAGCGGAGTTATTGAAAAAAAAATCGGATATTTAGAATGGGACACGCCAGCGATTTATATTAGAAAAGGAAAAGTATTTTTTAATATGATTAGTTAAAAAACAGCGGAGTTATTGAAAAAAAAATCGGATATTTAGAATGGGACACGCCAGCGATTTATATTAGAAAAGAAAGTATTTTAATATGATTAGTTAAAAAACAGCGGAGTTATTGGAAAAAATCGGATATTTAGAATGGGACACGCCAGCGATTTATATTAGAAAAGGAAAGTATTTTAATATGATTAGTTAAAAAACAGCGGAGTTATTGAAAAAAAAATCGGATATTTAGAATGGGACACGCCAGCGATTTATATTAGAAAAGGAAAGTATTTTAATATGATTAGTTAAAAAACAGCGGAGTTATTGAAAAAAAAAATCGGATATTTAGAATGGGACACGCCAGCGATTTATATTAAAAAAGAAATCAATAATATGATTAGTTAAAAAAACAGCGGAGTTATTACAGGCAAAAAATCGGACATTTAGAATGGGACACGCCAGCGATTTATATTAGAAAAGGAAAGTATTTTAATATGATTAGTTAAAAAACAGCGGAGTTATTGAAAAAAAAAATCGGATATTTAGAATGGCTACGCTAAAGTGATTTATATTAGAAAAGGAAAGTATTTTAATATGATTAGTTAAAAAACAGCGGAGTTATTGAAAAAAAAATCGGATATTTAGAATGGGACACGCCAGCGATTTATATTAGAAAAGGAAAGTCTGTTAATATGATTAGTTAAAAAACAGCGGAGTTATTGAAAAAAAAAATCGGATATTTAGAATGGACACGCCAGCGATTTATATTAGAAAAGGAAAGTATTTTAATATGATTAGTTAAAAAACAGCGGAGTTATTGAAAAAATTCAGATATTTAGAATGATGAATGCCAGCGATTTATATTAGAAAAGGAAAGTCTGTTAATATGATTAGTTAAAAAACAGCGGAGTTATTGAAAAAAAAATCGGATATTTAGAATGGGACACGCCAGCGATTTATATTAGAAAAGGAAAGTATTTTAATATGATTAGTTAAAAAACAGCGGAGTTATTGAAAAAAAAATCGGATATTTAGAATGGGACACGCCAGCGATTTATATTAGAAAAGGAAAGTTCGTTAATATGATTAGTTAAAAAACAGCGGAGTTATTGAAAAAAAAATCGGATATTTAGAATGGGACACGCCAGCGATTTATATTAGAAAAGGAAAGTATTTTAATATGATTAGTTAAAAAACAGCGGAGTTATTGAAAAAAAATCGGATATTTAGAATGGGACACGCCAGCGATTTATATTAGAAAAGGAAAGTCTGTTAATATGATTAGTTAAAAAACAAGGAGTTATTGAAAAAAAAAATCGGATATTTAGAATGGGACACGCCAGCGATTTATATTAGAAAAGGAAAGTATTTTAATATGATTAGTTAAAAAACAGCGGAGTTATTGAAAAAAAAATCGGATATTTAGAATGGGACACGCCAGCGATTTATATTAGAAAAGGAAAGTATTTTAATATGATTAGTTAAAAAAACAGCGGAGTTATTGAAAAAAATCGGATATTTAGAATGGGACACGCCAGCGATTTATATTAGAAAAGGAAAGTATTTTAATATGATTAGTTAAAAAACAGCGGAGTTATTGAAAAAAAAATCGGATATTTAGAATGGGACACGCCAGCGATTTATATTGTAAAGGAAAGTATTTTAATATGATTAGTTAAAAAACAGCGGAGTTATTGAAAATCGGATATTTAGAAATTGGGACACGCCAGCGATTTATATTAGAAAAGGAAAGTCTGTTAATATGATTAGTTAAAAAACAGCGGAGTTATTGAAAAAAATCGGATATTTAGAATGGGACACGCCAGCGATTTATATTAGAAAAGGAAAGTCTGTTAATATGATTAGTTAAAAACAGCGGAGTTATTGAAAAAAAAAAAATCGGATACGAATGGGACACGCCAGCGATTTATATTAGAAAAGGAAAGTCTGTTAATATGATTAGTTAAAAAACAGCGGAGTTATTGAAAAAAAAATCGGATATTTAGAATGGGACACGCCAGCGATTTATATTAGAAAAGGAAAGTCTGTTAATATGATTAGTTAAAAAACAGCGGAGTTATTGAAAAAAATCGGATATTTAGAATGGGACACGCCAGCGATTTATATTAGAAAAGGAAAGTCTGTTAATATGATTAGTTAAAAAACAGCGGAGTTATTGAAAAAAAATCGGATATTTAGAATGGGACACGCCAGCGATTTATATTAGAAAAGGAAAGTATTTTAATATGATTAGTTAAAAAAACAGCGGAGTTATTGAAAAAAAATCGGATATTTAGAATGGGACACGCCAGCGATTTATATTAGAAAAGGAAAGTCTGTTAATATGATTAGTTAAAAAACAGCGGAGTTATTGAAAAAAATCGGATATTTAGAATGGGACACGCCAGCGATTTATATTAGAAAAGGAAAAGTCTGTTAATATGATTAGTTAAAAAACAGCGGAGTTATTGAAAAAAAATCGGATATTTAGAATGGGACACGCCAGCGATTATATTAGAAAAGAAAGTCTGTTAATATGATTAGTTAAAAAACAGCGGAGTTATTGAAAAAAAAATCGGATATTTAGAATGGGACACGCCAGCGATTTATATTAGAAAAGGAAAGTCTGTTAATATGATTAGTTAAAAAACAGCGGAGTTATTGAAAAAAAAATCGGATATTTAGAATGGGACACGCCAGCGATTTATATTAGAAAAGGAAAGTCTGTTAATATGATTAGTTAAAAAAACAAAGGAGTTATTGAAAAAAAAATCGGATATTTAGAATGGGACACGCCAAAGGATTGAGATAGAAAAGGAAAGTCTGTTAATATGATTAGTTAAAAAACAGCGAAGTTATTGGAAAAAAAATCGGACAGCTAGAATGGGACACGCCAGCGATTTATATTAGAAAAGGAAAGTCTGTTAGAAGTTATGATTAGTTAAAAAACAAAGCGGAGTTATTGAAAAAAAAATCGGATATTTAGAATGGGACACGCCAGCGATTTATATTAGAAAAGGAAAGTCTGTTAATATGATTAGTTAAAAAACAGCGGAGTTATTGAAAAAAAAATCGGATATTTAGAATGGGACACGCCAGCGATTTATATTAGAAAAGGAAAGTATTTTAATATGATTAGTTAAAAACAGCGGAGTTATTGAAAAAAAAATCGGATATTTAGAATGGGACACGCCAGCGATTTATATTAGAAAAGGAAAGTATTTTAATATGATTAGTTTAAAAACAGCGGAGTTATTGAAAAAAAAAAATCGGATATTTAGAATGGGACACGCCAGCGATTTATATTAGAAAAGGAAAGTATTTTAATATGATTAGTTAAAAAACAGCGGAGTTATTGAAAAAAAAATCGGATATTTAGAATGGGACACGCCAGCGATTTATATTAGAAAAGGAAAGTCTGTTAATATGATTAGTTAAAAAACAGCGGAGTTATTGAAAAAAAATCGGATATTTAGAATGGGACACGCCAGCGATTTATATTAGAAAAGGAAAGTATTTTAATATGATTAGTTAAAAAACAGCGGAGTTATTGAAAAAAAAAAATCGGATATTTAGAATGGGACACGCCAGCGATTTATATTGAAAAGGAAAAAGTCTGTTTAATAAGGATTAGTTAAAAACAGCGGAGTTATTGAAAAAAAAATCGGATATTTAGAATGGGACACGCCAGCGATTTATATTAGAAAAGCGAAGTATTTTAATATGATTAGTTAAAAAACAGCGGAGTTATTGAAAAAAAAATCGGATATTTAGAATGGGACACGCCAGCGATTTATATTAGAAAAGGAAAGTATTTTAATATGATTAGTTAAAAAACAGCGGAGTTATTGAAAAAAAAATCGGATATTTAGAATGGGACACGCTAAAGCGATTTATATTAGAAAAGGAAAGTATTTTAATATGATTAGTTAAAAAACAGCGGAGTTATTGAAAAAAAATCGATATTTAGAATGGGACACGCCAGCGATTTATATTAGAAAAGGAAAGTATTTTAATATGATTAGTTAAAAAACAGCGGAGTTATTGAAAAAAATCGGATATTTAGAATGGGACACGCCAGCGATTTATATTAGAAAAGGAAAGTATTTTAATATGATTAGTTAAAAAAACAGCGGAGTTATTGAAAAAAAAATCGGATATTTAGAATGGGACACGCCAGCGATTTATATTAGAAAGGAAAGTATTTTAATATGATTAGTTAAAAAACAGCGGAGTTATTGAAAAAAAATCGGATATTTAGAATGGGACACGCCAGCGATTTATATTAGAAAAGGAAAGTATTTTAATATGATTAGTTAAAAAAACAGCGGAGTTATTGAAAAAAAAATCGGATATTTAGAATGGGACACGCCAGCGATTTATATTAGAAAAGGAAAGTCTGTTAATATGATTAGTTAAAAAACAGGAGTTATTGGAAAAAAAATCGGATATTTAGAATGGGACACGCCAGCGATTTATATTAGAAAAGGAAAGCTAATATGATTATTAAAAAAACAGCGGAGTTATTGAAAAAAATCGGATATTTAGAATGGGACACGCCAGCGATTTATATTAGAAAAGGAAAGTCTGTTAATATGATTAGTTAAAAAAACAGCGGAGTTATTGAAAAAAAAATCGGATATTTAGAATGGACACGCCAGCGATTTATATTAGAAAAGGAAAGTATTTTAATATGATTAGTTAAAAAACAGCGGAGTTATTGAAAAAAAAATCGATATTTAGAATGGGACACGCCAGCGATTTATATTAGAAAAGGAAAGTCTGTTAATATGATTAGTTAAAAAACAGCGGAGTTATTGAAAAATCGGATATTTAGAATGGGACACGCCAGCGATTTATATTAGAAAAGGAAAGTCTGTTAATATGATTAGTTAAAAAACAGCGGAGTTATTGAAAAAAATCGGATATTTAGAATGGGACACGCCAGCGATTTATATTAGAAAAGGAAAGTCTGTTAATATGATTAGTTAAAAACAGCGGAGTTAATGAAAAAAATTGATATTTAGAATGGGACACGCAGCGATTTATATTAGAAAAGGAAAGTATTTTAATATGATTAGTTAAAAAACAGCGGAGTTATTGAAAAAAAAATCGGATATTTAGAATGGGACACGCCAGCGATTTATATTAGAAAAGGAAAGTATTTTAATATGATTAGTTAAAAAACAGCGGAGTTATTGGAAAAAAAAATCGGATATTTAGAATGGGACACGCCAGCGATTTATATTAGAAAAGGAAAGTCTGTTAATATGATTAGTTAAAAAACAGCGGAGTTATTGAAAAAATCGGATATTTAAATGGACACGCCAGCGATTTATATTAGAAAAGGAAAAGTCTGTTAATATGATTAGTTAAAAAACAGCGGAGTTATTGAAAAAAATCGGATATTTAGAATGGGACACGCCAGCGATTTATATTAGAAAAGGAAAGTCTGTTAATATGATTAGTTAAAAAACAGCGGGAGCGCTGAAAAAAATCGGATATTTAGAATGGGACACGCCAGCGATTTATATTAGAAAAGGAAAGTCTGTTAATATGATTAGTTAAAAAACAGCGGAGTTATTGAAAAAAATCGGATATTTAGAATGGGACACGCCAGCGATTTATATTAGAAAAGGAAAGTCATAATATGATTAGGTTAAAAAACAGCGGAGTTATTGAAAAAAATCGGATATTTAGAATGTATACGCCAGCGATTTATATTAGAAAAGGAAAGTATTTTAATATGATTAGTTAAAAAACAGCGGAGTTATTGAAAAAAATCGGATATTTAGAATGGGACACGCCAGCGATTTATATTAGAAAAGGAAAGTCTGTTAATATGATTAGTTAAAAAACAGCGGAGTTATTGAAAAAAATCGGATATTTAGAATGGGACACGCCAGCGATTTATATTAGAAAAGGAAAGTATTTTAATATGATTAGTTAAAAAACAGCGGAGTTATTGAAAAAAAAATCGGATATTTAGAATGGGACACGCCAGCGATTTATATTAGAAAAGGAAAGTCTGTTAATATGATTAGTTAAAAAACAGCGAAGTTATTGAAAAAAATCGGATATTTAGAATGGGACACGCCAGCGATTTATATTAGAAAAGGAAAGTCTGTTAATATGATTAGTTAAAAACAGCGGAGTTATTGAAAAAAAATCGATATTTAGAATGGGATACGCCAGCGATTTATATTAGAAAAGGAAAGTCTGTTAATATGATTAGTTAAAAAACAGCGAAGTTATTGAAAAAAAATCGGATATTTAGAATGGGACACGCCAGCGATTTATATTAGAAAAGGAAAGTCTGTTAATATGATTAGTTAAAAAAACAGCGGAGTTATTGAAAAAAATCGGATATTTAGAATGGGACACGCCAGCGATTTATATTAGAAAAGGAAAGTCTGTTAATATGATTATTAAAAAAACAGCGAAGTTATTGGAAAAAATCGGATATTTAGAATGGGACACGCCAGCGATTTATATTAGAAAAGGAAAGTCTGTTAATATGATTAGTTAAAAAACAGCGGAGTTATTGAAAAAAATCGGATATTTAGAATGGGACACGCCAGCGATTTATATTAGAAAAGGAAAGTATTTTAATATGATTAGTTAAAAAACAGCGGAGTTATTGAAAAAAATCGGATATTTAGAATGGGACACGCCAGCGATTTATATTAGAAAAGGAAAGTCTGTTAATATGATTAAAAAACAGCGGAGTTATTGAAAATCGGATATTTAGAATGGGATACGCCAGCGATTTATATTAGAAAAGGAAAGTCTGTTAATATGATTAGTTAAAAAACAGCGGAGTTATTGAAAAAAAAAATCGGATATTTAGAATGGGACACGCCAGCGATTTATATTAGAAAAGGAAAGTCTGTTAATATGATTAGTTAAAAAACAGCGGAGTTATTGAAAAAAAATCGGATATTGAATGGGACACGCCAGCGATTTATATTAGAAAAGGAAAGTCTGTTAATATGATTAGTTAAAAAACAGCGGAGTTATTGAAAAAATCGGATATTTAGAATGGGACACGCCAGCGATTTATATTAGAAAAGGAAAGTCTGTTAATATGATTAGTTAAAAAACAGCGGAGTTATTGAAAAAAAAAAATCGGATATTTAATGGGACACGCCAGCGATTTATATTAGAAAAGGAAAGTCTGTTAATATGATTAGTTAAAAAAACAGCGGAGTTATTGAAAAAAATCGATATTTTAGAATGGGACACGCCAGCGATTTATATTAGAAAAGGAAAGTCTGTTAATATGATTAGTTAAAAAACAGCGGAGTTATTGAAAAAAAAATCGGATATTTAGAATGGGACACGTTGTTATTTATATTAGAAAAGGAAAGTCTGTTAATATGATTAGTTAAAAAACAGCGGAGTTATTGAAAAAAAAATCGGATATTTAGAATGGGACACGCCAGCGATTTATATTAGAAAAGGAAAGTCTGTTAATATGATTAGTTAAAAAACAGCGGAGTTATTGAAAAAAATCGGATATTTAGAATGGGACACGCCAGCGATTTATATTAGAAAAGGAAAGTCTGTTAATATGATTAGTTAAAAAACAGCGGAGTTATTAAAAAAAATCGGATATTTAGAATGGGACACGCCAGCGATTTATATTAGAAAAGGAAAGTCTGTTAATATGATTAGTTAAAAAACAGCGAAGTTATTGAAAAAATCGGATATTTAGAATGGGACACGCCAGCGATTTATATTAGAAAAGGAAAGTCTGTTAATATGATTAGTTAAAAAACAGCGGAGTTATTGAAAAAAAATCGGATATTTAGAATGGGACACGCCAGCGATTTATATTAGAAAAGGAAAAGTCTGTTAATATGATTAGTTAAAAAACAGCGGAGTTATTGAAAAAAAAAATCGGATATTTAGAATGGGACACGCCAGCGATTTATATTAGAAAAGGAAAGTCTGTTAATATGATTAGTTAAAAAACAGCGAAGTTATTGAAAAAAAAATCGGATATTTAGAATGGGACACGCCAGCGATTTATATTAGAAAAGGAAAGTCTGTTAATATGATTAGTTAAAAAACAGCGGAGTTATTGAAAAAAAAAAATCGGATATTTAGAATGGGACACGCCAGCGATTTATATTAGAAAAGGAAAGTATTTTAATATGATTAGTTAAAAAACAGCGGAGTTATTGAAAAAAAAATCGGATATTTAGAATGGGACACGCCAGCGACGAGTATTAGAAAAAGTTGTTCGTTAGCCAAGTGATTAGTTAAAAAACAGCGGAGTTATTGGAAAAAATCGGATATTTAGAATGGGACACGCCAGCGATTTATATTAGAAAAGGAAAGTCTGTTAATATGACTAGTTAAAAAACAGCGGAGTTATTGAAAAAAAATCGGATATTTAGAATGGGACACGCCAGCGATTTATATTAGAAAAGGAAAGTATTTTAATATGATTAGTTAAAAAACAGCGGAGTTATTGAAAAAAATCGGATATTTAGAATGGGACACGCCAGCGATTTATATTAGAAAAGGAAAGTCTGTTAATATGATTAGTTAAAAAACAGCGGAGTTATTGAAAAAAAAATCTGATATTTAGAATGGGACACGCCAGCGATTTATATTAGAAAAGGAAAGTCTGTTAATATGACTAGTTGGCAAAACAGTGAGTTATTGAAAAAAATCGGATATTTAGAATGGGACACGCCAGCGATTTATATTAGAAAAGGAAAGTCTGTTAATATGACTAGTTAAAAAACAGCGGAGTTATTGAAAAAAAAATCGGATATTTAGAATGGGACACGCCAGCGATTTATATTAGAAAAGGAAAGTCTGTTAATATGATTAGTTAAAAAACAGCGAGTTATTGAAAAAAAAATCGGATATTTAGAATGGGACACGCCAGCGATTTATATTAGAAAAGGAAAGTATTTTAATATGATTAGTTAAAAAACAGCGGAGTTATTGAAAAAAAATCGGATATTTAGAATGGGACACGCCAGCGATTTATATTAGAAAAGGAAAGTATTTTAATATGATTAGTTAAAAAACAGCGGAGTTATTAGAAAAAAATCGGATATTTAGAATGGGACACGCCAGCGATTTATATTAGAAAAGGAAAGTCTGTTAATATGATTAGTTAAAAAACAGCGGAGTTATTGAAAAAAAATCGATATTTAGAATGGGACACGCCAGCGATTTATATTAGAAAAGGAGCATTTTAATATGATTAGTTAAAAAACAGCGGAGTTATTGAAAAAAATCGGATATTTAGAATGTACACGCCAGCGATTTATATTAGAAAAGGAAAGTATTTTAATATGATTAGTTAAAACAGCGGAGTTATTGAAAAAAATCGGATATTTAGAATGGGACACGCCAGCGATTTATATTAGAAAAGGAAAGTCTGTTAATATGACTAGTTAAAAACAGCGGAGTTATTGAAAAAAAAATCGGATATTTAGAATGGGACACGCCAGCGATTTATATTAGAAAAGGAAAGTATTTTAATATGATTAGTTAAAAAACAGCGGAGTTATTGAAAAAAAAATCGGATATTTAGAATGGGACACGCCAGCGATTTATATTAGAAAAGGAAAGTATTTTAATATGATTAGTTAAAAAACAGCGGAGTTATTGAAAAAAAATCGGATATTTAGAATGGGACACGCCAGCGATTTATATTAGAAAAGGAAAGTCTGTTAATATGACTAGTTAAAAAACAGCGGAGTTATTGAAAAAAAAAATCGGATATTTAGAATGGGACACGCCAGCGATTTATATTAGAAAAAGGAAAGTCTGTTAATATGACTAGTTAAAAAACAGCGGAGTTATTGAAAAAATCGGATATTTAGAATGGGACACGCCAGCGATTTATATTAGAAAAGGAAAGTCTGTTAATATGATTAGTTAAAAAACAGCGGAGTTATTGAAAAAAAATCGGATATTTAGAATGGGACACGCCAGCGATTTATATTAGAAAAGGAAAGTATTTTAATATGATTAGTTAAAAAACAGCGGAGTTATTGAAAAAAATCGGATATTTAGAATGGGACACGCCAGCGATTTATATTAGAAAAGGAAAGTATTTTAATATGATTAGTTAAAAACAGCGGAGTTATTGAAAAAATCGGATATTTAGAATGGGACACGCCAGCGATTTATATATTAGAAAAGGAAAGTATTTTAATATGATTAGTTAAAAAACAGCGGAGTTATTGAAAAAAAAATCGGATATTTAGAAATGATTACCAGCGATTTATATTAGAAAAGGAAAGTATTTTAATATGATTAGTTAAAAAACAGCGAGTTATTGAAAAAAATCGGATATTTAGAATGGGACACGCCAGCGATTTATATTAGAAAAGGAAAGTATTTTAATATGATTAGTTAAAAAACAGCGGAGTTATTGAAAAAAATCGGATATTTAGAATGGGACACGCCAGCGATTTATATTAGAAAAGGAAAGTCTGTTAATATGATTAGTTAAAAAACAGCGAAGTTATTGAAAAAAAAATCGGATATTTAGAATGGGACACGCCAGCGATTTATATTAGAAAAGGAAAGTCTGTTAATATGACTAGTTAAAAAACAGCGGAGTTATTGAAAAAAATCGGATATTTAGAATGGGACACGCCAGCGATTTTATTAGAAAAAGGAAAAAGTATTTTAATATGATTAGTTAAAAAACAGCGGGAGTTAAAAAAATCGGATATTTAGAATGTGACACGCCAGCGATTTATATTAGAAAAGGAAAGTATTTTAATATGATTAGTTAAAAAACAGCGGAGTTATTGAAAAAAAAATCGGATATTTAGAATGGGACACGCCAGCGATTTATATTAGAAAAGGAAAGTCTGTTAATATGATTATTAAAAAAACAGCGGAGTTATTGAAAAAAAATCGGATATTTAGAATGGGACACGCCAGCGATTTATATTAGAAAAGGAAAGTCTGTTAATATGACTAGTTAAAAAACAGCGGAGTTATTGAAAAAAAAATCGGATATTTAGAATGGGACACGCCAGCGATTTATATTAGAAAAGGAAAGCATTTTAATATGATTAGTTAAAAAACAGCGGAGTTATTGAAAAAAATCGGATATTTAGAATGGGACACGCCAGCGATTTATATTAGAAAAGGAAAGTCTGTTAATATGATTAGTTAAAAAACAGCGGAGTTATTGAAAAAAAATCGGATATTGTGAATGGACACGCCAGCGATTTATATTAGAAAAGGAAAGTCTGTTAATATGACTAGTTAAAAACAGCGGAGTTATTGAAAAAAAAAATCGGATATTTAGAATGGGACACGCCAGCGATTTATATTAGAAAAGGAAAGTATTTTAATATGATTAGTTAAAAAACAGCGGAGTTATTGAAAAAAAATCGGATATTTAGAATGGGACACGCCAGCGATTTATATTAGAAAAGGAAAGTCTGTTAATATGATTAGTTAAAAAACAGCGGAGTTATTGAAAAAAAAATCGATATTTAGAATGGGACACGCCAGCGATTTATATTAGAAAAGTAAAGTCTGTTAATATGACTAGTTAAAAAAACAGCGGAGTTATTGAAAAAAAAATCGGATATTTAGAATGGGACACGCCAGCGATTTATATTAGAAAAGCGAAAGTTCGTTAATATGACTAGTTAAAAAACAGCGGAGTTATTGAAAAAAAAATCGGATATTTAGAATGGGACACGCCAGCGATTTATATTAGAAAAGGAAAGTCTGTTAATATGACTAGTTAAAAAACAGCGGAGTTATTGAAAAAAAAATCGATATTTAGAATGGGACACGCCAGCGATTTATATTAGAAAAGGAAAGTATTTTAATATGATTAGTTAAAAACAGCGGAGTTATTGAAAAAAAAAATCGGATATTTAGAATGGGACACGCCAGCGATTTATATTAGAAAAGGAAAGTCTGTTAATATGATTAGTTAAAAAACAGCGGAGTTATTGAAAAAAAAATCGGATATTTAGAATGGGACACGCCAGCGATTTATATTAGAAAAAGGAAAGTCTGTTAATATGACTAGTTAAAAAACAGCGGAGTTATTGAAAAAAAAAATCGGATATTTAGAATGGGACACGCCAGCGATTTATGAATAGAAAAGGAAAGTCTGTTAATATGATTAGTTAAAAAACAGCGGAGTTATTGAAAAAAATCGGATATTTAGAATGGGACACGCCAGCGATTTATATTAGAAAAGGAAAGTATTTTAATATGATTAGTTAAAAAACAGCGGAGTTATTGAAAAAAAAATCGGATATTTAGAATGGGACACGCCAGCGATTTATATTAGAAAAGGAAAGTCTGTTAATATGATTAGTTAAAAAACAGCGGAGTTATTGAAAAAAAAATCGGATATTTAGAATGGGACACGCCAGCGATTTATATTAGAAAAGGAAAGTCTGTTAATATGATTAGTTAAAAAACAGCGGAGTTATTGAAAAAAAAATCGGTTATTTAGAATGGGACACGCCAGCGATTTATATTAGAAAAGGGAAAGTCTGTTAATATGATTAGTTAAAAAACAGCGGAGTTATTGAAAAAAAAATCGGATATTTAGAATGGGACACGCCAGCGATTTATATTAGAAAAGGAAAGTCTGTTAATATGATTAGTTAAAAAACAGCGGAGTTATTGAAAAAAAATCGGATATTTAGAATGGACACGCCAGCGATTTATATTAGAAAAGGAAAGTCTGTTAATATGATTAGTTAAAAAACAGCGGAGTTATTGAAAAAAAAATCGGATATTTAGAATGGACACGCCAGCGATTTATATTAGAAAAGGAAAGTCTGTTAATATGATTAGTTAAAAAACAGCGGAGTTATTGAAAAAAATCGGATATTTAGAATGGGACACGCCAGCGATTTATATTAGAAAAGGAAAGTCTGTTAACAGGATTAGTTAAAACAGCGGAGTTATTGAAAAAAATCGGATATTTAGAATGGGACACGCCAGCGATTTATATTAGAAAAGGAAAGTCTGTTAATATGATTAGTTAAAAAACAGCGGAGTTATTGAAAAAAATCGGATATTTAGAATGGGACACGCCAGCGATTTATATTAGAAAAGGAAAGTCTGTTAATATGATTATTAAAAACAGCGGAGTTATTGAAAAAAATCGGATATTTAGAATGGGACACGCCAGCGATTTATATTAGAAAAGGAAAGTATTTTAATATGATTAGTTAAAAAACAGCGGAGTTATTGAAAAAAAATCGGATATTTAGAATGGGACACGCTAAAGGATTTATATTAGAAAAGGAAAGTCTGTTAATATGATTAGTTAAAAAACAGCGGAGTTATTGAAAAAATCGGATATTTAGAATGGGACACGCCAGCGATTTATATTAGAAAAGGAAAGTCTGTTAATATGATTAGTTAAAAAACAGCGGAGTTATTGAAAAAAAAATCGGATATTTAGAATGGGACACGCCAGCGATTTATATTAGAAAAGGAAAGTTCTGTTAATATGATTAGTTAAAAAACAGCGGAGTTATTGAAAAAAATCGGATATTTAGAATGGGACACGCCAGCGATTTATATTAGAAAAGGAAAGTATTTTAATATGATTAGTTAAAAAACAGCGGAGTTATTGAAAAAAAAAAAATCGGATATTTAGAATGGGACACGCCAGCGATTTATATTAGAAAAGGAAGTATTTTAATATGATTAGTTAAAAAACAGCAGTTATTGAAAAAAAATCGGATATTTAGAATGGGACACGCCAGCGATTTATATTAGAAAAGGAAAGTCTGTTAATATGATTAGTTAAAACAGCGGAGTTATTGAAAAAAATCGGACATTTAGAATGGGACACGCCAGCGATTTATATTAGAAAAGGAAAGTCTGTTAATATGATTAGTTAAAAAACAGCGGAGTTATTGAAAAAAAAATCGGATATTTAGAATGGGACACGCCAGCGATTTATATTAGAAAAGGAAAGTATTTTAATATGATTAGTTAAAAAAACAGCGGAGTTATTGAAAAAAATCGGATATTTAGAATGGGACACGCCAGCGATTTATATTAGAAAAGGAAAGTCTGTTAATATGATTAGTTAAAAAACAGCGGAGTTATTGGAAAATCTGGATATTTAGAATGGGACACGCCAGCGATTTATATTAGAAAAGGAAAGTATTTTAATATGATTAGTTAAAAAACAGCGGAGTTATTGAAAAAAAAAATCGGATATTTAGAATGGGACACGCCAGCGATTTATATTAGAAAAGGAAAGTCTGTTAATATGATTAGTTAAAAAACAGCGGAGTTATTGAAAAAAATCGGATATTTAGAATGGGACACGCCAGCGATTTATATTAGAAAGAAAATATTTTTTAATATGATTAGTTAAAAACAAAGGAGTTATTGGAAAAAAATCGGATATTTAGAATGGGACACGCCAGCGATTTATATTAGAAAAGGAAAGTCTGTTAATATGATTAGTTAAAAAACAGCGGAGTTATTGAAAAAAATCGGATATTTAGAATGGGACACGCCAGCGATTTATATTAGAAAAGGAAAGTCTGTTAATATGATTAGTTAAAAAACAGCGGAGTTATTGAAAAAAAAATCGGATATTTAGAATGGGACACGCCAGCGATTTATATTAGAAAAGGAAAGTCTGTTAATATGATTAGTTAAAAAACAGCGGAGTTATTGAAAAAAATCGGATATTTAGAATGGGACACGCCAGCGATTTATATTAGAAAAGGAAAGTCTGTTAATATGATTAGTTAAAAAACAGCGGAGTTATTGAAAAAAAAATCGGATATTTAGAATGGACACGCCAGCGATTTATATTAGAAAAGGAAAGTCTGTTAATATGATTAGTTAAAAAACAGCGGAGTTATTGAAAAAATCGGATATTTAGAATGGGACACGCCAGCGATTTATATTAGAAAAGGAAAGTCTGTTAATATGATTAGTTAAAAAACAGCGGAGTTATTGAAAAAAAAAATCGGATATTTAGAATGGGACACGCCAGCGATTTATATTAGAAAAGGAAAGTCTGTTAATATGATTAGTTAAAAAACAGCGGAGTTATTGAAAAAAAAATCGGATATTTAGAATGGGACACGCCAGCGATTTATATTAGAAAAGCGAAAGTATTTTAATATGATTAGTTAAAAAACAGCGGAGTTATTGAAAAAAATCGGATATTTAGAATGGGACACGCCAGCGATTTATATTAGAAAAGGAAAGTCTGTTAATACATTAGTTAAAAACAGCGGAGTTATTGAAAAAAATCGGATATTTAGAATGGGACACGCCAGCGATTTATATTAGAAAAGGAAAGTATTTTAATATGATTAGTTAAAAAACAGCGGAGTTATTGAAAAAAAAAATCGGATATTTAGAATGGGACACGCCAGCGATTTATATTAGAAAAGCGAAAGTCTGCTAATATGATTAGTTAAAAAACAGCGGAGTTATTGAAAAAAATCGGATATTTAGGAATGGGACACGCCAGCGATTTATATTAGGAAAAGGAAAGTCTGTTAATATGATTAGTTAAAAAACAGCGGAGTTATTGAAAAAAATCGGATATTTAGAATGGGACACGCCAGCGATTTATATTAGAAAAGGAAAGTCTGTTAATATGATTAGTTAAAAAACAGCGGAGATATTGAAAAAATCGGATATTTAGAATGGGACACGCCAGCGATTTATATTGTGAAAAGGAAAGTCTGTTAATATGATTAGTTAAACAGCGGAGTTATTGAAAAAAATCGGATATTTAGAATGGGACACGCCAGCGATTTATATTAGAAAAGGAAAGTCTGTTAATATGATTAGTTAAAAAACAGCGGAGTTATTGAAAAAATCGGATATTGTGAATGGGACACGCCAGCGATTTATATTAGAAAAGGGAAAGTCTGTTAATATGATTAGTTAAAAAACAGCGGAGTTATTGAAAAAAATCGGATATTTAGAATGGGACACGCCAGCGATTTATATTAGAAAAGGAAAGTCTGTTAATATGATTAGTTAAAAAACAGCGGAGTTATTGAAAAAATCGGATATTTAGAATGGGACACGCCAGCGATTTATATTAGAAAAAGCGAAAGTCTTGTTACGTGATTAGTTAAAAAACAGCGGAGTTATTGAAAAAAAAATCGGATATTTAGAATGGGACACGCCAGCGATTTATATTAGAAAAGGAAAGTTCGTTAATATGATTAGTTAAAAAACAGCGGAGTTATTGAAAAAAAAATCGGATATTTAGAATGGGACACGCCATGATTTATATTAGAAAAGGAAAGTCTGTTAATATGATTAGTTAAAAAACAGCGGAGTTATTGAAAAAAAATCGGATATTTAGAATGGACACGCCAGCGATTTATATTAGAAAAGGAAAGTATTTTAATATGATTAGTTAAAAAAACAGCGGAGTTATTGAAAAAATCGGATATTTAGAATGGGACACGCCAGCGATTTATATTAGAAAAGGAAAGTCGTTAATATGATTATTAAAAAAC
>JBBBDQ010020868.1:0-15572 GCA_037127315.1 Ascarosepion bandense | reverse complement strand
GGAAGCCTTTTAACTGTAGTTAGTCGAGGAAGCCTTTTAACTGTAGTTAGTTGAGGAAGCCTTTTAACTGTAGTTAGTCAGGGAAGCCTTTTAACTGTTGTTAGTTGAGGAAGCCTTTTAACTTTCTGTAGTTAGTCGAGGGAAGCCTTTTAACTGTTGTTAGTTGAGGAAGCCTTTTAACTGTAGTTAGTTGAGGAAGCCTTTTAACTGTAGTTAGTTGAGGAAGCCTTTTAACTGTAGTTAGTTGAGGAAGCCTTTTAACTGTAGTTAGTCAGGGAAACCCTTTTAACTGTAGTTAGTCGAGGAAGCCTTTTAACTGTAGTTAGTCGAGGAAGCTTTTAACATAGTTAGTTGAGGAAGCCTTTTAACTGTAGTTAGTCGAGGAAGCCTTTTAACTGTAGTTAGTCGAGGAAGCCTTTTAACTGTTGTTGTTAGTTGAGGAAGCCTTTTAACTGTAGTTAGTCGAGGAAGCCTTTTAACTGTAGTTAGTCGAGGAAGCCTTTTAACTGTTGTTAGTTGAGGAAGCCTTTTAACTGTAGTTGAGGAAGCCTTTTAACTGTTGTTGTTGAGGAAGCCTTTTAACTGTAGTTAGTCAGGGAAGCCTTTTAACTGCTGGTTAGTCGAGGAAGCCTTTTAACTGTAGTTAGTTGAGGAAGCCTTTTAACTGTAGTTAGTCGAGGAAGCCTTTTAACTGCTTAGTTAGTCTGAGGAAGCCTTTTAACTGTTGTTAGTTGAGGAAGCCTTTTAACTGTAGTTAGTCGAGGAAGCCTTTTAACTGTTGTTAGTTGAGGAAGCCTTTTAACTGTAGTTAGTTGAGGAAGCCTTTTTAACTGTTGTTAGTCCAAGGAAGCCTTTTTAACTGTAGTTAGTCAACTGAGGGAAGCCTTTTAACTGTAGTTAGTTGAGGAAGCCTTTTAACTGTTGTTAGTTGGGGAAGCCTTTTAACTGTTGTTAGTCGGGGAAGCCTTTTAACTGTAGTTGAGTCGAGGAAGCCTTTTAACTGTAGTTAGTTGAGGAAGCCTTTTAACTGTAGTTAGTTGAGGAAGCCTTTTAACTGTTGTTAGTCGAGGAAGCCTTTTAGCTGTAGTTGGTGAGGAAGCCTTTTAACTGTAGTTAGTCGAGGAAGCCTTTTAACTGTTGTTAGTCGAGGAAGCCTTTTAACTGTTGAGGAAGCCTTTTAACTGTAGTTAGTCGAGGAAGCCTTTTAACTGTAGTTAGTTGAGGAAGCCTTTTAACTGTAGTTAGTCGAGGAAGCCTTTTAACTGTTGTTAGTTGAGGAAGCCTTTTAACTGTTGTTAGTTGAGGAAGCCTTTTAACTGTAGTTAGTTGAGGAAGCCTTTTAACTGTTGTTAGTCGAGGAAGTCTTTTAACTGTAGTTAGTCGAGGAAGCCTTTTAACTGTTGTTAGTTGAGGAAGCCTTTAACTGTTGTTAGTCGAGGAAGCCTTTTAACTGTTGTTAGTCGAGAAGCCTTTTAACTGTTGTTAGTCGAGGAAGCCTTTTAACTGTAGTTAGTCAGGAAGCCTTTTAACTGTTGTTAGTCAGGGAAGCCTTTTAACTGTAGTTAGTCGAGGAGTATTTTTAACTGTTGTTAGTCAGGTTTCAGCCTTTAACTGTTGTTAGTCGAGGAAGCCTTTTAACTGTAGTTAGTCGAGGAAGCCTTTTTTTTAACTGTTGTTAGTTGAAGCCTTTTAACTGTAGTTAGTCAGGGAAGCCTTTTAACTGTTGTTAGTCGAGGAAGCCTTTTAACTGTTGTTAGTCGAGGAAGCCTTTTAAATGTAGTTAGTCGAGGAAACGCTTTTAACTGTTGTTAGTTGAGGAAGCCTTTTAACTGTAGTTAGTTGAGGAAGCCTTTTAACTGTTGTTAGTCGAGGAAGCCTTTTAACTGTAGTTAGTCGAGGAAGCCTTTTAACTGTTGTTAGTTGAGGAAGCCTTTTAACTGTTGTTAGTCAGGAAGCCTTTTAACTATTTGTTAGTCGAGGAAGCCTTTTAATAATTGTTTAGTCGAGGAAGCCTTTTAACTGTAGTTAGTCGAGGAAGCCTTTTTTAACATTGTTAGTCGAGGAAGCCTTTTAACTGTAGTTGATCGAGAAGCCTTTTTAACTGTTGTTAGTCGAGGAAGCCTTTTAACTGTTGTTAGTCGAGGAAGCCTTTTTAACTGTAGTTAGTCGAGGGAAGCCTTTTAACTGTTGTTAGTTGAGGAAGCCTTTTAACAAGTTGGTCAGGAGACCTTTTAACTGTTGTTAGTCGAGGAAGCCTTTTAACTATTTGTTAGTCGAGGGAAGCCTTTTAACTGTAGTTAGTCGAGGAAGCCTTTTAACTGTTAGTTGGGGAAGCCTTTTAACTGTAGTTAGTCGAAGCCTTTAACTGTTGTTAGTTGAGGAAGCCTTTTAACTGTAGTTAGTTGAGGAAGCCACTTTAACTGTTGTTAGTCGAGGAAGCCTTTTAACTGTAGTTAGTCGAGGGAAGCCTTTTTAACTGTAGTTAGTTGAGGAAGCCTTTTAACTGTTGTTAGTCGAGGAAGCCTTTTAACTGTTGTTAGTCGAGGAAGCCTTTTAACTGTAGTTAGTCGGGAAGCCTTTTAACTGTAGTTAGTTGAGGAAGCCTTTTAACTGTAGTTAGTTGAGAAGCCTTTAACTGTTGTTAGTCGAGGAAGCCTTTTAACTGTAGTTAGTTGAGGAAGCCTTTTAACTGTAGTTAGTCGGGGAAGCCTTTTAACTGTTGTTAGTCAGGAAGCCTTTTAACTGTTGTTAGTCGAGGAAGCCTTTTAACTGTAGTTAGTCGAGGAAGCCTTTTAACTGTAGTTAGTTGAGGAAGCCTTTTAACTGTAGTTAGTTGAGGAAGCCTTTTAACTGTAGTTAGTTGAGGAAGCCTTTTAACTGCATGAGATTCCGTTGAAAATATTGTACGCTGTAGTTAGTCGGGAAGCCTTTTAACTGTTGTTAGTCGAGAGCCTTTTAACTGTAGTTAGTCGAGGAAACCTTTTAACTGTAGTTAGTTGAGGAAGCCTTTTTAACTGTTGTTAGTCGAGGAAGCCTTTTAACTGTAGTTAGTTGAGGAAGCCTTTTAATAACAGTAGTCGGAAACCTTTTAACTGCTGAGGTTAATTAGAGCACTTTTAACTGTAGTTAGTCAGGGAAGCCTTTTAACTGTAGTTAGTCGAGGAAGCCTTTTAACTGTAGTTAGTCGAGGAAGCCTTTTAACTGTAGTTAGTCTAAAGAAGGCCTTTTAACTGTAGTTAGTCGAGGAAGCCTTTTAACTGTAGTTAGTCGAAACCTTTTAACTGTTGTTAGTTGAGGCTTATTTTTAACTGTAGTTAGTCGAGGAAGCCTTTTAACTGTAGTTAGTCGAGGAAGCCTTTTAACTGTAGTTAGTCGAGGAGAAACCTTTTAACTGTTGTTAGTTGAGGAAGCCTTTTAACTGTAGTTATTCAGGAAGCCTTTTAACTGTAGTTAGTCGAGGAAGCCTTTTAACTGTAGTTAGTCGGAAATAGCACCCAACTGTAGTTAGTCGAGGAAGCCTTTTAACTGTAGTTAGTCGAGGAAGCCTTTTAACTGTAGTTAGTCGAGGAAACCTTTTAACTGTAGTTAGTCGACCTTTTAACTGTGATTAGTCGAGGAAGCCTTTTAACTGTTGTTAGTCGAGGAAGCCTTTTTAACTGTAGTTAGTTGAGGAAGCCTTTTAACTGTAGTTAGTCGAAGCCTTTTAACTGTAGTTAAGTCGGGAAGCCTTTTAACTGTAGTTAGTTGAGGAAACCTTTTAACTGTAGTTAGTTGAGGAAGCCTTTTAACTGTAGTTAGTCGAGGAAGCCTTTTAACTGTAGTTAGTTGAGGAAGCCTTTTAACTGTAGTTAGTCGAGGAAGCCTTTTAACTGTAGTTAGTCGAGGAAGCCTTTTAACTGTAGTTAGTCGAGGAAGCCTTTTAACTTTGTAGTTAGTTGAGGAAGCTAACTGTAGTTAGTTGAAGCCTTTTAACTGTAGAGGTTTATTAGAGGCTTTAACTGTAGTTAGTGAGGAAGCCTTTTTAACTGTTGTTAGTTGAAACCTTTTAACTGTTGTTAGTTGAGGAAGCCTTTTAACTGTAGTTAGTTGAGGAAGCCTTTTAACTGTAGTTAGTTGAGGAAGCCTTTTAAACTGTAGTTAGTTGAGGAAGCCTTTTAACTTAGTTAGTTGAGGAAGCCTTTTAACTGTAGTTAGTTGAGGAAGCCTTTTAAATGTAGTTAGTCGAGGAAGCCTTTTAACTGTAGTTAGTCCGAGGAAGCCTTTTAACTGTAGTTAGTCGAGGAAGCCTTTTTAACTGTAGTTAGTTGAGGAAGCCTTTTAACTGTAGTTAGTTGAGGAAGCCTTTTAACTGTAGTTAGTCGAGGAAGCCTTTTAACTGTAGTTAGTCGAGGAAGCCTTTTAACTGTAGTTAGTTGAGGAAGCCTTTTAACTGTAGTTGAGTCGAGGAAGCCTTTTAACTGTAGTTAGTTGAGGAAGCCTTTTAACTGTAGTTAGTTGAGGAAGCCTTTTAGCTGTAGTTGGTGAGGGAAGCTTTTAACTGTAGTTAGTCGAGGAAGCCTTTTAACTGTTGTTAGTTGAGGAAACCTTTTAACTGTTGTTAGTTGAGGAAGCCTTTTAACTGTAGTTAGTTGAGGAAGCCTTTTAACTTTAATGATTATGAGTCGAGGAAGCCTTTTAACTGTAGTTAGTTGAGGAAGCCTTTTAACTGTAGTTAGTCGAGGAAGCCTTTTAACTGTGGTTAAGTCGAAGGCAGCACAGCAGCGGTTAGTCGAGGAAGCCTTTTAAATGTAGTTAGTCGAGGAAGCCTTTTAACTGTAGTTAGTCGAGGAAGCCTTTTAACTGTGGTTAGTCGAGGAAGCCTTTTAACTGTAGTTAGTCGAGGAAGCCTTTTAACTGTAGTTATTGGGGAAGCCTTTCGCTGTAGTTAGTCGAGGAAGCCTTTTAAATGTAGTTAGTCGAGGAAGCCTTTTAACTGTAGTTAGTTGAGGAAGCCTTTAACTGTAGTTAGTCGAGGAAGCCTTTTAACTGTAGTTGGTGAGGAAGTAACTGTAGTTAGTCGAAGCCTTTTAACTGTAGTTAGTCGAGGAAGCCTTTTAAATGTAGTTAGTCGAGGAAACCTTTTAGCTTTGTAGTTAGTTGAGGAAGCCTTTTAACTGTAGTTAGTCGGGAAGCCTTTTAACTGTAGTTAGTCGAGGAAACCTTTTTAACTGTAGTTAGTCGAGGAAGCCTTTTAACTGTAGTTAGTGGAAGCCTTTTTAACTGTAGTTAGTCGGGAAACCTTTTAAATGTAGTTAGTCGAGGAAGCCTTTTAACTGTAGTTAGTCGAGGAAGCCTTTTAACTGTAGTTAGTCGAGGAAGCCTTTTAACTGTAGTTAGTCGAAGCCTTTTAACTGTAGTTAGTCGGGAAGCCTTTTAACTGTAGTTAGTCGAGGAAGCCTTTTAAATGTAGTTAGTCGAGGAAGCCTTTTAACTGTAGTTAGTTGAGGAAGCCTTTTAACTGTGGTTAGTCGAGGAAGCCTTTTAACTGTAGTTAGTCGAGGAAGCCTTTTAACTGTAGTTGGTCGAGGAAGCCTTTTAACTTTGTAGTTAGTTGAGGAAATATTTTTAACTGTAGTTAGTTGAGGAGGCTTTTAACTGTAGTTAGTTGGGAAGCCTTTTAACTGTAGTTAGTCGAGGAAGCCTTTTAACTGTAGTTGGTAGAGGAAGCCTTTTAACTGTAGTTGAGGAAGCCTTTTAACTGTAGTTAGTCGAGGAAGCCTTTTAACTGTAGTTAGTTGAGGAAGCCTTTTAACTGTAGTTAGTTGAGGGAGAAGCCTTTTAACTGTAGTTAGTGGCTTCTTTTAACTGTAGTTAGTGAGAAGCCTTTAACTGTAGTTAGTTGAGGAAGCCTTTTAACTGTAGTTAGTTGAGGAAGCCTTTTAACTGTAGTTAGTTGAGGAAGCCTTTAACTGTAGTTAGTCGAGGAAGCCTTTTAACTGTAGTTAGTTGAGGAAGCCTTTTAACTGTAGTTAGTTGAGGAAGCCTTTTAACTGTAGTTAGTCGAGGAAGCCTTTTAACTGTAGTTAGTCGAGGAAGCCTTTAACTGTAGTTGGTAGAGGAAGTACTTAACTGTAGTTAGTTGAGGAAGCCTTTTAACTGTAGTTAGTTGAGAAGCCTTTTAACTGTTGTTAGTCGAAGCCTTTTAACTGTTGTTAGTCGAAGCCTTTTAACTGTAGTTAGTTGAGGAAGCCTTTTAACTGTAGTTAGTCGAGGGAAGCCTTTTAACTGTAGTTTGAGGGAAGCCTTTTAACTGTAGTTAGTTGAGGAAGCCTTTTAACTGTAGTTAGTTGAGGAAGCCTTTTAACTGTAGTTGATGGAAACCTTTTAACTGTAGTTAGGTGAGGAAGCCTTTAACTGTAGTTAGTCGAGGAAGCCTTTTAACTGTTGTTAATTCGAGGAAGCCTTTTTAACTGTAGTTAGTTGAGGAAGCCTTTCCTTTGTGAGTTAGTTGAGGAAGCCTTTTAACTGTAGTTAGTCGAGGAAGCCTTTTAACTGTAGTTAGTTAGGGGAGGCACTTTTAACTTTTGGTTAGTTGAGGAAGCCTTTTAACTGTAGTTAGTCGAGGAAGCCTTTTAACTGTAGTTAGTTGAGGAAGCCTTTTAACTGTAGTTAGTCGAGGAAGCCTTTTAACTGTTGTTAGTCGAGAAGCCTTTTAACTGTAGTTAGTTGAGGAAGCCTTTTAACTGTAGTTAGTCGAGGAAGCCTTTTAACTGTAGTTAGTTGAGGAAGCCTTTTAACTGATTAGTTGAGGAAGCCTTTTTAACTGTAGTTGATCGAGGAAGCCTTTTAACTGTAGTTAGTTGAGGAAGCCTTTTAACTGTAGTTAGTTGAGGAAGCCTTTTAACTGTAGTTAGTTGGGGAAGCCTTTAACTGTAGTTAGTCGAGGAAGCCTTTTTAACTGTAGTTAGTTAGAGGGGAAGCCTTTTAACTGTAGTTAGTCGAGGAAGCAGCACAACTGTTGTTGATCGAGGAAGCCCCTTTTGGCAAGGTTAGTTGAGAAGCCTTTTAACTGTAGTTAGTTGAGGAAGCCTTTTAACTGTAGTTAGTCGAGGAAGCCTTTTTAACTGTTGTTAGTCGAGGAAGCCTTTTAACTGTAGTTAGTTGAGGAAGCCTTTTAACTGTAGTTAGTTGAGGAAGCCTTTTAACTGTAGTTAGTTGAGGAAGCCTTTTAACTGTAGTTAGTCGAGGAAGCCTTTTAACTGTAGTTAGTCGAGGAAGCCTTTAACTGTGGTTAGTCGAGGAAGCCTTTTAACTGTGGTTAATTAGAGATACTTTTTAACTGTAGTTAGTTGAGGAAGCCTTTTAACTGTAGTTAGTTAGAGGCCTTTTAACTGACAGTTAGTTGGGAAGCCTTTTAACTGTAGTTAGTTGAGGAAGCCTTTTAACTGTAGTTGTTGAAGCCTTTTAACTGTAGTTAGTTGAGGAAGCCTTTTAACTGTAGTTAGTTGAGGAAGCCTTTTAACTGTAGTTAGTTGAGGAAGCCTTTTAACTGTAGTTAGTCGAGGAAGCCTTTTAACTGTAGTTGAATTGAAACCTTTTAAATGTGATTGGTTGAAGCCTTTTAGCTTTCCTTAGTTGAGTCGAGGAAGCCTTTTAACTGTAGTTAGTTGAGGAAGCCTTTTAACTGTAGTTAGTTGAGGAAGCCTTTTAACTGTAGTTAGTTGAGGAAGCCTTTTAACTGTAGTTAGTTGGGAAGCCTTTTTTAACTGTAGTTAGTTGAGGAAGCCTTTTAACTGTAGTTAGTTGAGGAAGCCTTTTAACTGTAGTTAGTTGAGGAAGCCTTTTAACTGTAGTTAGTTGAGGAAGCCTTTTAACTGTAGTTAGTTGAGGAAGCCTTTTAACTGTAGTTAGTTGAGGAAGCCTTTTAACTGTAGTTAGTTGAGGAAGCCTTTTTAACTGTAGTTAGTTGAGGAAGCCTTTTAACTGTAGTTAGTTGAGGAAGCCTTTTAACTTTGTAGTTAGTTGAGGAAGCCTTTTAACTGTAGTTAGTTGAGGAAGCCTTTTAACTGTAGTTGGTTAAGGAAGCCTTTTAACTGTAGTTAGTTGAGGAAGCCTTTTAACTGTAGTTAGTTGAGGAAGCCTTTTAACTGTAGTTAGCCGTTTGAAGCCTTTTAACTGTAGTTAGTTGAGGAAGCCTTTTAACTGTAGTTAGTTGAGGAAAGCCTTTTAACTGTAGTTAGTCGAGGAAGCCTTTTAACTGTTGTTGATCGAGGAAGCCTTTTTAACTGTAGTTAGTTGGGAAACATGTTTAACTGTAGTTAGTTGAGGAAACTGAGCTGTAGTTGGTTAGGGAAGCCTTTTAACTGTAGTTAGTCGAGGAAACCTTTTAACTGTAGTTAGTCGAGGAAGCCTTTTAACTGTAGTTAGTTGAGAAGCCTTTTAACTGTAGTTAGTTGAGGAAGCCTTTTAACTGTAGTTGGTGGTTAGGAAGCCTTTTAACTGTAGTTAGTTGAGGAAGCCTTTTAACTGTAGTTAGTTGAGGGAAGCCTTTTAACTGTAGTTAGTTGACCTTTTTAACTGTAGTTAGTTGAGGAAGCCTTGTATGATTTAGTTGAGGAAAGCCTTCCTTTAGTTGATCGAGGAAGCTTCTTTGTAACTGTAGTTAGTCGAGGAAGCCTTTTAACTGTAGTTGATTGGGGAAGCCTTTGGCTTTCAGCAGTTAGTTGAGGAAGCCTTTTAACTGTAGTTAGTCGAGGAAGCCTTTTAACTGTGGTTAGTTGAGGAAGCCTTTTAACTGTAGTTAGTTGAGGAAGCCTTTTAAATGTAGTTAGTTGAGGAAGCCTTTTAACTGTAGTTGATCGAGGAAGCCTTTTAACTGTAGTTAGTTGAGGAAGCCTTTTAACTGTAGTTAGTTGAGGAAGCCTTTTAACTGTAGTTAGTTGAGGAAGCCTTTTAAATGTAGTTAGTTGAGAAGCCTTTTAACTGTAGTTGGTTGAGGGAAGCCTTTTAACTGTAGTTAGTTGAGGAAGCCTTTTAACTGTAGTTAGTTGAGGAAGCCTTTTAACTGTAGTTAGTTGAGGAAGCCTTTTAACTGTAGTTAGTTGAGGAAGCCTTTTTAACTGTAGTTAGTCGGGAAGCCTTTTAACTGTAGTTGATCGAGGAAGCCTTTTAACTGTAGTTAGCGGTTGAAGGCTTCTTTTGCTGGTTAGTTATTTAACTGTAGTTAGTCGAGGCTTTAACTGTAGTTAGTTGGGGAAGCCTTTTAGCATGTAGTTGGTTGAGGAAGCCTTTTAAATGTAGTTAGTTGAGGAAGCCTTTTAACTGTAGTTAGTCGAGGAAGCCTTTTTAACTGTAGTTAGTTGACCTTTTAACTGTAGTTAGTTGAGGAAGCCTTTTAACTGTAGTTGGATTGAGGAAGCCTTTTAACTGTAGTTAGTTGAGGAAGCCTTTTAAGTAGTTAGTTGAGGAAGCCTTTAAATGTAGTTGGTAGAGAAGCCTTTTGCTAGTTAGTTGAGGAAGCCTTTTAACTGTAGTTAGTTGAGGAAGCCTTTTAACTGTAGTTGGTTGAAGCCTTTTAACTGTAGTTGGTTGAGGAAGCCTTTTAACTGTAGGTCGTTGAGGGAAGCCTTTTAACTGTAGTTAGTTGAGGAAGCCTTTTAACTGTAGTTAGTCGAGGAAGCCTTTTAACTGTAGTTAGTCGAGGAAGCCTTTTAACTGTAGTTAATTGAGGAAGCCTTTTTAACTGTAGTTAGTTGAGGAAGCCTTTTAACTGTAGTTAGTTGAGGAAGCCTTTTAACTGTAGTTAGTTGAGAAGCCTTTTAACTGTAGTTAGTTGAGGAAGCCTTTTAACTGTAGTTAGTTGAGGAAGCCTTTTAACTGTAGTTAGTTGAGGAAGCCTTTTAACTGTAGTTAGTTGAGGAAAGCCTTTTAACTGTAGTTAGTTGAGGAAGCCTTTTAAATGTAGTTAGTTGAGGAAGCCTTTTAACTGTAGTTAGTTGAGGAAGCCTTTTAACTGTGATTAGTTGAAGCCTTTTAACTTCCATAGTTGAATGCAGAGGAAGCCTTTTAACTGTAGTTAGTTGAGGAAGCCTTTTAACTGTAGTTAGTTGAGGAAGCCTTTTAACTGTAGTTAGTTGAGGAAGCCTTTTAACTGTAGTTAGTTGACCTTTTAACTGTAGTTAGTTGAGAGAAATAACAACTTTGTAGTTAGTTGAGGAAGCCTTTTAACTGTAGTTAGTTGAGGAAGCCTTTTAACTGTAGTTAGTCGAAGCCTTTTAACTGTTGTTAGTCAGGAAGCCTTTTAACTGTAGTTAGTTAGGGAAATTTTTAACTGTAGTTAGTTGAGGAAGCCTTTTAACTGTAGTTAGTTGAGGAAGCCATTTTGTAGTTAGTTGAGGAAGCCTTTTAACTGTAGTTAGTCGAGGAAGCCTTTTAATATTTGTTGGTAGAGGAAGCCTTTTAACTGTAGTTAGTTGGGGAAGCCTTTTAACTGTAGTTAGTTGAGGAAGCCTTTTAACTGTAGTTAGTCGAGGAAGCCTTTTAACTGTAGTTAGTTGAGGAAGCCTTTTAACTGTAGTTAGTTGAGGAAGCCTTTTAACTGTGGGTAGTTGAGGAAGCCTTTTTAACTGTAGTTAGTTGAGGAAGCCTTTTAACTGTAGTTAGTTGAGGAAGCCTTTTAACTGTGGTTAGTTGAGGAAGCCTTTTAACTGTAGTTAGTTAGGGAAGCCTTTTAACTGTAGTTAGTCGAGGAAGCCTTTTAACTGTTGTTAGTCGAGGAAGCCTTTTAACTGTAGTTAGTTGAGGAGCTTTTTGTACAGTTTAGTTGAGGGGAAGCCTTTTAACTGTAGTTAGTTGAGGAAGCCTTGCTGAGTTAGTCGAGGAAGCCTTTTAACTGCTTGGTTAGTCGGGGAAGCCTTTTAGCTTTGTAGTTAGTCGAGGAAGCCTTTTAACTGTAGTTAGTCGAGGAAGCCTTTGCAGCAGTTAGTTGAGGAAGCCTTCCATGTAGTTAGTTGAGGAAGCCTTTTAACATGTAGTTAGTTGAGGAAGCCCTTTAACTGTAGTTAGTTGAGGAAGCCTTTTAACTGTGGTTAGTTGAAGCCTTTTAGTTAGTTGAGGAAGCCTTTTAACTGTAGTTAGTTAGAAGCCTTTTAACTGTAGTTAGTGAGGAAGCCTTTTAACTGTAGTTAGTCGAGGAAGCCTTTTAACTGTAGTTAGTTGAGGAAGCCTTTTAAATGTAGTTAGTTGAGGAAGCCTTTTAACTGTAGTTAGTGAGGAAGCCTTTTAACTGTAGTTAGTTGAGGAAGCCTTTTAACTGTAGTTAGTTGGGGAAGCCTTTTAACTGTAGTTAGTTGAGGAAGCCTTTTAACTGTAGTTAGTTGAGGAAGCCTTTTAACTGTAGTTAGTTGAGGAAGCCTTTTAACTGTAGTTAGTTGAGGAAGCCTTTTAACTGTAGTTAGTTAGGGAAGCCTTTTAACTGTAGTTAGTTGAGGAAGCCTTTTAACTGTAGTTAGTTGAGGAAGCCTTTTAACTGTAGTTAGTTGAGGAAGCCTTTTAACTGTAGTTAGTTAGGGAAGCCTTTAACTTTGTAGTTAGTTGAGAAGCCTTTTAACTGTAGTTAGTTGAGGAAGCCTTTTAACTGTAGTTAGTTGAGGAAGCCTTTTAACTGTAGTTAGCTGAGGAAGCCTTTTAACTTTGTAGTTAGTTGAGGAAGCCTTTTAACTGTAGTTAGTTGAGGAAGCCTTTTAACTGTAGTTAGTTGAGGAAGCCTTTTAACTGTAGTTAGTTGAGGAAGCCTTTTAACTGTAGTTAGTTGAGGAAGCCTTTTAACTGTGGTTAGTCGAGGAAGCCTTTTAGCTGTAGTTAGTTAGGGAAGCCTTTTAACTGTAGTTAGTCGAGGAAGCCTTTTAAATGTAGTTAGTGAGAAGCCTTTTAACTGTAGTTGGTCGAGGAAGCCTTTTAACTGTAGTTAGTTGAGGAAGCCTTTTAACTGTAGTTAGTCGAGGAAGCCTTTAACTGTAGTTAGTCGAAGCCTTTTAAATGTAGTTAGTCGAGGAAGCCTTTTAACTGTAGTTAGTCGAGGAAGCCTTTTAACTGTAGTTAGTTGGTGACCTTTTAACTGTAGTTAGTCGAGGAAGCCTTTTAACTGTAGTTAGTCGAGGAAGCCTTTTAAATGTAGTTAGTCGAGAAGCCTTTAACTGTAGTTAGTCGAGAAGCCTTTTAGCTGTAGTTAGTTGAAGCCTTTTAACTGTAGTTAGTCGAGGAAGCCTTTTAACTGTAGTTAGTCGAGGAAGCCTTTTAAATGTAGTTAGTCGAGGAAGCCTTTAACTGTAGTTAGTCGGGAAGCCTTTTAACTGTAGTTAGTTGAGGAAGCCTTTTAACTGTAGTTAGTTGAGGAAGCCCTTTTAACTGTAGTTAGTTGAGGAAGCCTTTTTAACTGTAGTTAGTCGAGGAAGCCTTTTAACTGTAGTTAGTTGAGGAAGCCTTTTAACTGTAGTTAGTCGAGGAAGCCTTTTAACTGTTGTTAGTCGAGGAAGCCTTTTAACTGTAGTTAGTTGAGGAAGCCTTTTTAACTGTAGTTAGTTGAGAAGCCTTTTAACTGTAGTTAGTCGAGGAAGCCTTTTAAATGTAGTTAGTTGAGAAGCCTTTTAACTGTAGTTAGTCGGGAAGCCTTTTAACTGTAGTTAGTTGAGGAAGCCTTTTAACTGTAGTTAGTCGAGGAAGCCTTTTAACTGTAGTTAGTCGAGGAAGCCTTTTAAATGTAGTTAGTCGAGGAAGCCTTTTAACTGTAGTTAGTTGAGGAAGCCTTTTAACTGTAGTTAGTCGAGAAGCCTTTTAAATGTAGTTAGTCGAGGAAGCCTTTTAACTGTAGTTGTTGAGGAAGCCTTTTAACTGTAGTTGATAGGAAACCTTTTAACTGGTTAATTAGAGGCCCAGCCTTTTAACTGTAGTTAGTTGAGGAAGCCTTTTAACTGTAGTTAGTCGAGGAAGCCTTTTAAATGTAGTTAGTCGAGGAAGCCTTTTAACTGTAGTTAGTCGGCCTTTTTTAACTGTGGTTAGTTAGGGAGGAAGCCTTTTAACTGTAGTTAGTCGAGGAAGCCTTTTAACTGTAGTTAGTCGAGGAAGCCTTTTAAATGTAGTTAGTCGAGGAAGCCTTTTAACTGTAGTTGTGGGAAGCCTTTTAACTTGTAGTTAGTTGAGAAGCCTTTTAAACTGTAGTTAGTCGAGAAGCCTTTTAGCTTCTAGTTAGTGAAGCCTTTTAAATGTAGTTAGTCGAGAAGCCTTTTAACTGTAGTTAGTCGAGGAAGCCTTTTAACTGTAGTTAGTTAGAGCCTTTTAACTGCTTGGTTGCGTCGGAAGCCTTTTAACTGTGGTTAGTCGAAGCCTTTTAAATGTGGTTAGTGGGGAAGCCTTTTAACTGTAGTTAGTCGAGCCTTTTAGCTGTAGTTAGTTGAGGAAGCCTTTGTGTAGTTAGTTGGGGAAACCTTTTAACTGTAGTTAGTTGAGGAGGCTTGCTTTTAACTGTAGTTAGTCGAGGAAGCCTTTTAACTGTAGTTAGTTGAGGAAGCCTTTTAACTGTAGTTAGTCGAGGAAGCCTTTTAACTGTTGTTAGTCGAGGAAGCCTTTAACTGTAGTTAGTTGAGGAAGCCTTTTGCTTTGTAGTTAGTTGAGGAAGCCTTTTAACTGTAGTTAGTCGAGGAAGCCTTTTTAACTGTAGTTAGTTGAGGAAGCCTTTTAACTGTAGTTAGTTGAGGAAGCCTTTTAACTGTAGTTAGTCGAGGAAGCCTTTTAACTGTAGTTAGTTAGAGAGCCTTTTAACTGTAGTTAGTCGAGGAAGCCTTTTAACTGTTGTTGATCGAGGAAGCCTTTTAACTGTAGTTAGTTGAGGAAGCCTTTTAACTGTAGTTAGTTGAGGAAGCCTTTTAACTGTAGTTAGTCGAGGAAGCCTTTTAGCTTTGTTGTTGAGTCGAGGAAGCCTTTTAACTGTAGTTAGTTGGGGAAGCCTTTTAACTGTAGTTAGTTGAGGAAGCACTTTTAACTGTAGTTAGTAGAGGAAGCCTTTTAACTGTAGTTAGTTGAGGAAGCCTTTTAACTGTAGTTAGTTGAGGAAGCCTTTTAACTGTAGTTAGTTGAGGAAGCCTTTTAACTGTAGTTAGTTGAGAAGCCTTTTAACTGTAGTTAGTCGAGGAAGCCTTTTAACTGTAGTTAGTTGAGGAAGCCTTTTAACTGTAGTTGAGTTGAGGAAGCCTTTTAACTGTAGTTAGTCGAGGAAGCCTTTTAACTGTTGTTAGTCGAGGAAGCCTTTTAACTGTAGTTAGTTGAGGAAGCCTTTTAACTGTAGTTAGTTGAGAAGCCTTTTAACTGTAGTTAGTTGAGGAAGCCTTTTAACTGTAGTTAGTTGAGGAAGCCTTTTAACTGTAGTTAGTCGAGGAAGCCTTTTTAACTGTAGTTGGTTGAGGAAGCCTTTTAACTGTAGTTAGTTGAGGAAGCCTTTTAACTGTAGTTAGTCGAGGAAGCCTTTTAACTGTTGTTAGTCGAGGAAACTAGCCTTTTAACTGTAGTTAGTTGAGGAAGCCTTTTAACTGTAGTTAGTTGAGGAAGCCTTTTAACTGTAGTTAGTCGAGGAAGCCTTTTAGCTTCTTAGTTAGTTGAGGAAGCCTTTTAACTGTAGTTAGTCGAGGAAGCCTTTTAACTGTAGTTAGTTGAGGAAGCCTTTTAACTGTAGTTAGTTGAGGAAGCCTTTTAACTGTAGTTAGTTGAGGAAGCCTTTTAACTGTAGTTAGTCGAGGAAGCCTTTTAACTGTAGTTAGTTAGGGAAGCCTTTTAACTGTAGTTAGTCGAGGAAGCCTTTTAACTGTTGTTAGTCGAGGAAGCCTTTTAACTGTTGTTAGTGAGGAAGCCTTTTAACTGTAGTTAGTCGAGGAAGCCTTTTAACTGTAGTTAGTCGAGGAAGCCCTTTTGCTGTAGTTAGTTGAGGAAGCCTTTTAACTGTAGTTAGTTGAGGAAGCCTTTTAACTGTAGTTAGTTGAGGAAGCCTTTTAACTACTGAAGTTGAGTAGAAGCATTTAACTGTAGTTAGTTGAGGAAGCCTTTTTTAACTGTAGTTAGTTGAGGAAGCCTTTTAACTGTTGTTAGTCGAGGAAGCCTTTTAACTGTAGTTAGTCGAGGAAGCCTTTTAACTGTAGTTAGTCGAGGAAGCCTTTTAACTGTAGTTAGTTGAGGAAGCCTTTTAACTGTAGTTAGTCGAGGAAACCTTTTAACTGTAGTTAGTCGAGGAAGCCTTTTAACTGTAGTTAGTCGGGAAGCCTTTTAACTGTAGTTAGTTGAGGAAGCCTTTTAACTGTAGTTAGTTGGGAAGCCTTTTAACTGTAGTTAGTCGAGGAAGCCTTTTAACTGTTGTTAGTCGAGGAAGCCTTTTAACTGTAGTTAGTCGAAGCCTTTTAACTGTTTGTTAGTTGAGGAAGCCTTTTAACTTTGCTTGTAGTTAGTCGAGGAAGCCTTTTAACTGTAGTTAGTTGAGGAAGCCTTTTAACTGTAGTTAGTCGAGGAAGCCTTTTAACTGTAGTTAGTTGAGGAAGCCTTTTAACTGTAGTTAG
>JBBBDQ010020858.1:0-11288 GCA_037127315.1 Ascarosepion bandense | reverse complement strand
CACCAAAAAAAAAACTTATTTTATTCTTTGTGTCGAATTTAATATTAAATTTTCTCCTGTAACGAGGAATTTAAAGAAATTGTTTGTTTTTTCGGAAGAGGATAAAAAATGAAAAAAATCCGCCTCGATGTCGTCGAGGGGTGTCAGGGTTATCGCCCCTCCTTCGTGCCGATCCCACGACTAGAATTTGTGGGGATCGACGGGAAGAATGTCGGAAAATTTTCTTTTTTAACAAAATGGAGAAGTTCTCCAAAAAGATGAAAATGAAAAGAAAAACATTTCCGATTTTCGTGCAAATAAATTTGGATGTTTTTTTATATGAACCAATCGTTTTTTGATGTTAACGATCAGAAAAAAATTGGACTTCTCGCTCTTTGTCAGCCATTACCAAACTTAGTGAGAGTCATTCGCTTTGAACGATTTTAGGCGGAAGAAGAAAATTTGAGCTTATTTTTCGCTGGAAAGATAACAGTCTCTGAAGGAAAAGGTCTCAAACTAAATAAAAACGAAGTTTTCTCGGCAAAATGTTTATGCTATCGCCAAGAGGATCGATTAAAGTATTTTTTAAATTACACACAAACTTTTAAAATTGTTCTAACAGTTTCTAAAAGGCTCATTTAATGTGAGATTTTCTCGACAGTTAATTAGATAAATTGACGCTGAAGTTTGTCTTCAAAATGTATTACGCGAAGGCATTTTTGACTTTGAAAGACACCTTAATTGAAATTCTTGCAAAAAAAAAATTATTTTGATGAAATTTTCAGGACTTATTCATAATTAACTGAAATAGGTTTTGAATTAATCATTTTGAAAATAATGGTAAAAACATTTTTTTTAAAATTTCAGAAATGTCGAAAAATGCGACTAGGTCTCAACACATAGATAGTTTTAATTAAATTCAGGAGTCATTTAGGAACGCAAATCAACTGTCTTTTTTCTTCAAAACTTTTTAGAAAATCTGCTCCAATTAAACAAAATATGACAAAAAACTATGCCATTTTTTTATTTGGATAAACATTTAATTGCTTTTATAAATATAAATTAAAATTATATCGTAGTCTGAATAGAAAAAAATTTCCGTAATGAATTTTTACAGAAATTGTTTTTATTTTTATTATCTTATTTTTATTTTTATTAGTTAATTTTTAAAAAGTTTTCATAAATCTTTTACAATTTCCTCCTCGTCGGTCTCTCAGATTTTTAAATTAATGTGTAGCAAACATATTAATTATAGCAAAGAATTTAAACAGTTACTCTAAAAAGGTGTCTCCATTTTTGTAAATTAATGAAAACCTGTTAATTTTGCATGTTGATTTCCTGTTTTCACGTGACTCAAGGTTGTCCGGCCATACATAAAATTGCTATTCTTTTTCATGCTTGTTTGTGAATCGCTCAACAAATATTCCTGAAAGTCGTTTCTCTTCAAGATACATTATGACATGTATAAAAAAATATAGAGATTATAACATCTACAGTTATATAAAAATTAAATGAGATATTTTTACCTTGTTATCTTACTAGTATAACATGAAAAATGCATAATAAAAATATTAATACTTAGCCTAATATTTCATAACTTAGCTATGATTCCTTTAATTAATTTCATTCTTCTTTATTAAATTGTAAAATTATTTTAATGAAATTTTTATTTTATTTATTGAAAATATGCAATCATCCAGCTAAAAAGCTATACTAAAATTCTATAAAATAAACTAACTGCTGAAAATACTGTTACATTTTAGTATTACTATACAGTGAAAAACTAAAGAAGAAATTACAATTTTAGTAATTTAGCTACATACAATTTTGCCATGTTTATAAACATCTACAGTTAGATAAAAATTAAATTAGATATTTTTTACCTTGTTATCTTACTAATTAACATGAAAATGCATAATAAAAATATTAATACTTAGCCTAATATTTCATAACTTAGATGTGTTATTTTAATTTCATTCTTTCTTATTAAATTGTAAAATTATTTTTAAAAGAAACTTTTATTTTTATTTATTCAGAAAGTATATGCAATCATCCAACTATAAAAACTAAAACGAACATTGTATGAAATATTATGTAATTGATGAAAATATTATGGTTAACTATACAGTTAAAACAAAAACTGTTTTTTTACATACATAAAAATTTGGCACGTCAGGACGCCATACTTGGGTTATTGACAGATGGCAGCAGTAATATACAATCAATTACGTTAGTAGCAGGACTACTGTATTTAAGATAAGCTTCTGTCTTAAATTTCCTTTTTAAATAAGGAAATCACTAATGAGAAATCAGATTAAGGTAAATTTAATTTAAACAATTGACTTTAAACGTATCTACGATGTATATTTTATTTTTCAAGATTTTTAAACAGAAAGTTGACTACTGTTTACGGAATGTATCCGATCAATCACAAATAATTTTGGAAATTTAAATTTTTTTTTTTCGAAAAATTTCTGAAATTACCAATCGATATAATTTCAGTTTAAAATACACCAGTGTATTTTGATTACTGGAATTACTAACTTTAATCCTTGGCTTTCAAATAGACCTATTTTTTTTTAAATTTAAATTTAGGTATCTAAGAATTGATTGAAGTACCTATATTAATACATAATTTATTTTTGAATATCACCTAGGATATTTGAATGACAGATTCTTAATTACCGAGTCATGGTTTATTTATCTAGGAAAATATGAGAGAGAGAGTGAATGAATGAACATTCGTCTGAACTAAGAAATATAACTGAATAGTTGCCATTCACGAAATATCAAAAAGCCAATTTAAGGGCGAATAAATAAAGGGAAATATATTTATCTCCATTGTCTTTCTATTTTGGTTTTTCTTTAAATCACTAGAAAAAAAAAAAAGAAAAAAAGGAAAACGAAGGAGAAAGAAAAAACAGTGATTCTAGCCATCGGCGCTCGGTAAAAGTAAGGCGGACTTTAACATTATGCTCTAATACAAACATACGCCGGTAAGCCGAGATTATTCGAATTCATTACTGAATGAACCATATAGACATTCTATTTACTACTTCGGTTAGGCGAAATTTCCATTTGCAGGAATTCATTAAGAAAATTAGTTTCACTTACTTTATTTCTATTTTTCTTCATGAAAATTTTAATGACGTTCAACAAGTGACTTTCTTTTTATATTTCGTACCAATGCAAAAACAACTTGCTTCACTATTGCATTTTGACTTTAACCTTTTGTTTAATAAGACATGTTTTCATTGTTATTTACTCAGGTGTCGTTGTCTTAATTCCAAGGCCATTTACGCCCGATCAGATCATATAAATTCTGTATAAGAGAGACGACCTTTTGAAGAAGGTCAACATTTTGGCGCCATCAAGCGGGTCATTTTTCGAGGAACGACGCCAAGACGATGACGTCTTTTGTGGGTTGCTGGGAGCGGACCTTAGATTGCGGCTCCCACAATCGTTGTTCCCACGAAAAAGCGGAATTGACATTGGCATTCCCAAAATGGAGTCTTTGAGAAGAAATAATCAGATTGACGACGGTCGACACCAGTTATATCCAGCTCCAAAAAAAATACCCATCGCAGGATTCGAACCAACAGATTACTACAGATTCTCTGCACCGACAAAGACAATCATGTCTTTGTGCGATTTGGACGACAAATCGGTGAAAAATTCGATGATTCAGGAGAATTGATTAGCCAAGTGTGAATTGACGGACGGAAGACGGATATTCCCGCCCTGGGACATTTATCGCCTTTCCGGCGACATTGTTCTAAGGAGTCGCCTACGGGGAGGGGAGACTTTTCTTTTTGGGGAGAAAAACGCCCAATTTTTGGAAAAACACAAAATAATTAACACAAAAGAAGTGGACTATTTTCTTTGTGTCAATTTCACCGACAAATATTCGCCTATTGTCCAAAAACTAGCGGCAATTATCGATCCGGCTGAGAATTTGTATGGAGTGTCGAAGGAAGAAATGTCGAAAATGTATTTTCAACCCAAATGGAAAAATTCTCCAAAAGATGAAATTAAAGAAGATATTTTCGACTTTAGTCTAATTATATTTGGGTATGTTTTTGGCTTTAACCTCGAAAAGTTTTTCTGTTTTGTCGGAAAAAGTTCCGTACAATTTCTGACCAAATCTGAATGTCGTCCGATGATTTTTGTTAATGACAATTTATTGATCACTACACATTATCGCACGAGACGAGATGAGTTCGTACGCTTTTTCCAGGAAACGGGAAGAAATAAAATGGCTGAAGTGCAAAAAGGTGGAGACAAATTTCAGAAAAATAAACCCCGGCAACCCCCGTTTGTAATGATTTTTTAAATCATCAAAAATCTTTCTCAAAATTAAAATGAAATAAAAAACAACAGAAAAATCAATTTAAATAAAAATAAATTTTATTTTCAAAAATAAAAAATACATTTAATTTTTAATTTTTCATTAATTTTGAAAATGTTTATTAAATATGAAAAAATATTATAGAAATGAAATTCAATCGGTTTTTTTCCTTTTTTATTCCACCCTGAACATCTCATGACGGGACATGAAGACACTGCTAACGACTTTTCTTCACGAAATTATGTTGAGGCGGGGTTTAATAAGTAAAAAAAAAATATATATTTAAAAAACAGATCTTCCTTTTTATTGTCCTTGTGCCAGACTATACATTGTAGTGCCTCAGATGTGAAAGTGAAATTTAAGTGACAACCAACATACGTAGAATATTGTAGTTGCCATAAAGTCGGGGTTCGGTTTGCTATATTTATTAATAAAATCTTCTGAATGACTATGGATGTCAACTCCAGAGACTGTTAGCTTATACGACTCCCACTGGGCGTTAGTTTGTTTAACTACAGACTGTTGGGTTGTTCCACTCCCTCTGGGTGTTACATAAACCCCAGCGTGCGTCTTAATCGAGAAATAAATTCTTTCAAAGCATGAGTAAAACAGTGACGTGATGGTTGACGATTCAAACTGGCAGATATCCGCGCTGTTAATTAATACTTTCTTCTAAGTAGTCGTGACTCTCCACATCTTCCATTACCAGCATCACAAATGATGTCCTTACATATGTCTCCTAATCTCCGTTGTGCAATCCATCAACTGAGACTCTCGAACGGGTTCCGACTTCCTCTTTTTCTGTCCCTCACGCCTTCGGTCGATCTTCTGTGTAAAAATTCGCGAAAAATAATGCGATCGTAGCTCTCCGCGTCGTTCTTTTTTTATCAAAAACATATGGTCATGGCTCACCCAATAACCCATTTTTCGTCTCAAACAGGTACATGGTGCCCCACATCTTCCCTTATAATGTATAATTGCATAAATAAATTGCCGCAATTATTTGTTTCAAGATAATCTTGGAGTGCGATAAATAAATTGTCGTAAATATATTTCTTTTCTTTTCTTTTCCACGGAGTGTTAAGCTTGTACCAGTCGCACTGGGTGTTCCGGTTGTCTGACTCCATTTGTTTCATGATAATCTAGAGTGCGATAAATAAATTGTCATAATTAATTATATTTATTTGCTTTTTCTTTTCCACGTGCTGATAGCTTGTACAGGTAGCTGAGACGAAGTCAGAAAACACATACACGTTTAAAAAGTTCAAATTTCCGGGTACCTGAAGAAGGCTGAAACGGCCGAAACGTCATGTCATTCGTTTCTTTCTTTTCAATTTCTAACTAGAAATTTAAACAAGAATTTTTAATTCCAGTAAGCTGGCAATAAGTCATTGGGGTAAATTGAAACGGCGAAATAAAGCCGTATTTTGTTTTGAGCCGAAATCTGATAAATACTCACAGTTGAGCCAGTTATTGAGTTAATGAAGTAGTAGAAATGGTGTCATCATTTTTAATGAAAAAATATTTAAATTTGAACGGCAGGTCAAAAATGGTGTTTATTCCCTTGTTTCTTCATCTTCGTGCTGGCCTGCTTCTCAAAGTGCCATGGTCCCAGCATTTTGTTTGAGAAGAACTGACTCCGTCAAAATATTTTTCGAAGGGTTATATATCGTGAGATGATTTAACAACAGGCGAACCATACACACTCTCTATCTCTGTCTGTCTGAACTCCAGTGTGTGAGTTATTATGCTGAAAAACATTCTAAAACCTTTTTCATTTTCTATTCTTTTCTTGTATATAAACGACTTGATGAGTGCAATCATAGAACAGTTGTTTGTTCGGCTTTCTACGGACATTATTTTTACTTTCTATTTCTTTTTGCTGTATTCTAAATGTTTAACACAGGTTCCCCATGTGTCTACATCTTCAGTCGATGTGCACGAAATAACACTTCTTCTTTCTAGAACCAATAATCACAACGTGGGCGGTGAATTTAAACCCAGTGGGCCGGTTGACTGACATACGAATGCTCGGGGGAGCAACGGCCAACCCCTGGTGTTCGGTTAACACCGAATAGACAACTCAAGCCGAAGAGGAAGACGCCGGGGTTGAGGTCCAGGGTGGAAGAGTTAGGTCAGGTGCGCATTGACCGAATCCATAGTTTATTTATCTTCTAAAATATATAAATACAGCAGATAGATGTTAAAAAATTATTGTTATTTTTTAATAATTTTGTTTTAAAAAAGAAAAATATGCAAATGTAACAACATGGGACAGAGATTTTAGATAATAAACGCTAATTGCAATATATTTGGCCAATTGTTGAAAAAGATTCTTCAGACTATTCATGGGTTTATTGATGGTATCTTGTTTGTATATATCAGAAGAAGAAATGCAACAAAGACCAATTACAAGTCTTGTTTCAAACAATCTTCTTAAGATCAACTGTTGGTATATTTATTTTTTTAATCACTTCCCCTCCAAGGAAGGTGAAAATGCCATGAGTATACACCAGGGGGTGGGGGATAGAGGGAGTAAAAAATGAGAGAAAAATCTATGAGTCTAGGGAGGATTGAGGAAAGAACAAAAGGATTCAAGAAGATAGGAGATGGGGAATGATGTTGCATTTAAATTTTTTTGAATATTGTACATATCCAAGAAGCAAGTAAATTGAAAGGAGTTCCACAAGTAAGAAGTGTGAGGAAAGAAAAACTGTTAGAGCAGAAGAGGTGGTCACATGAACAGTAAACATGTGCAACATAGATGCCATTCTAGTGAGACATAACTTTGATGAGGGCATCAGGAAAGAGAAAAACAATACAATCAGAGCAGTTGCTACATGGAAATGTTTAGAAAAAGATAAAGAGAAGCCATGTCATGTTGGTGAGAAAGTAATTAGTGGAAATGAAGTCAGGATCGATTATGTTACAAATCCTTGTTTTGGGATTTTGTCAAGAACATCAAGACGAATAGCAGGTGCACCAAGGCAGATATGGCAGCAATATTCAATGCATGGGTGGATGGTACATTTTGTTGATGTGCAAGACAGATTTTGACAGGAAAATTTTCTGGTGTGACATTGTGACCCAAACTTCATTAGCAGCAGATAGCAATTATTGCTGAAAAATCCCTATCCAAGATTTACTTTGAAGAATGGTCTGATGCTGCCTTCAATATCTCAAAAGGCCTTTCAGAGTTTTTGGTCTGCTAGAATTCTTCACAAGTTGAAAACTTACGGTATTTTTGGATGGATTTTTAAATGGTTTCCAATCTTCTTTCCTAATCTTTAATAAAAATGTCTTGAATGGCCACTCTTTTCAGATCTTTTGCATTAAGGCATATGCCCCAGGGCTTTATTCTTGAATCTAAATTCTTCCTAATTTTCATCAATGACCTCGCCAACATTATCCATTCTCAACTATGTATATATGCTGATGATAATTATTTATTCCTATTTTAACAGGAAAGTTTGATTGGAGTTCATGAGGTCAAAATTAGCTGCTGAATGAAAGAGTCACCTACAATCTGTTGTTAACTGAGACAAAAAATGGCATATTTAATTTTAACACCTCCAAAATGAAAGTGATCTCTTTTAATTATCTGAAATAAACCTTTTACCTTTTAACAGCATGGCTGATGCTAACCACAGAGGAGTGACTCTCATTGTGCCTTTTGGGCTAATGTTTTCCATTGGCATGAAGTGGAAGAATTATATTGAATCAATTGCTTGGTCCGAGACTGGAAAAGTTGTTTTTGTGTGTCTTGTTAGTGAATTTTCTTACAGAATCTATCTTACATATTTATAAGTCTACCATTTATCCTCACATTGAATGTTGATGCCATGTCTTGTCAGATGCTTCTGCTATGTCTTTAGAGATCCTTGTTAAAATCTAAAGAATCTGCAATGTTATTGGTCCCAAAATGGCATCTTGGCTTCAATTACTTCCCGACTGCTGTAGTATAACTTTTGTGTGTATTTTTTATAAATATTTTCATGGTAATCATTCTGATGAACATTCCTAGACTATGAATTTAAGCGCAGTGGTAGATTAGCAGTGAGGTCTCATCATTTTACAGTTGAAATGACTAAAAGTAATCGTAAGTTCTATGCTAAGAATTTCTTCAAATGCATTTCTCATTTGTGAATATCTCTCCTGGTTTGTTGCTTTCAGTCAGCTTTGATATTTAAAAATTTAAATGTCAATCATTATCTTCTGTTTAATTCCTGTTCTTTTACTATTCTCTTTCTTTAATGTTTTTTTCTTATTCTTTCTCTATGCATCTCAGTGGCTTCTTGCCTTGATGTTGCAGAGATGATTCAAAAATTACGTTGATCTTGAAGATAGAAGGATACTCATATTAGCATTTTCAGTGTCGATGGAATTAGAAGCATAATCTTGTGGCTGTATTCAGCTTTCTACCAATTTTATTTTATTTTTACTGCTACTCTTTTGAAATATCCTACATTAAGGAAAGGATGTGCGTTGTGGTGCAGTGGATATCGGCATAAGAACAAGAAGTCAGAGCCAAGTTCGACATTCCAGTTGAATCCATTGTGTTCACTTACGCGCAAATACCAACAGGAAAGGTATTCAATCCGTCTCTTCTCTCCAGTTATGGGTTAAATACCAGGACAGATTGGGTTCTATAGCCTTGGTCGGCAACCAGTCTACCGCAGACAGCAATGGCAACCTACTGTAGGATAATCTTCTGCCCAGTCAGTCATGTCTCTTTGGAGACATGATCGCTTAAAGCATTATTATCACGTATGGCACTTAACTGACTGACATTAAAGGAGATTATGTTGTGTGAGATTGAACATAAATTTACTGTAGCAATTTTCATTCAGGATTATACAACATTTAATAGTTAATGAATTTGAAAAAGTCTTTCCAAGCGAGGAACAATTAATATATATTTATTGCGTGTTTTTCAACAAACTGATTAAATTATATAAAATAATGAAATGTACAGGATGATTCAAAACAAAATATAATGGATATCGTAACTTACATTTATTTGAACTTTCTGGTGTAAAATGGATCTTGACTATGTCTGCTGTTGTGCCAAATGGGACTATTACGATGTCATCTGGGTCGTTGTTCAGGAAGAAAATACAGCATGGAATAAATCATTAAAAAAAATTAAAGTACCAACTAAGAACATATTCAGTAAGTAAACAAGATTAAACTTTTAATATATTTTTAAATTAAAAAAGCTAATCAAATTTATGAGCAGCTAAACTTAATGACACCAAATTAACTTGATTATTTAAAAGTTATTTCAAGTGAAAAGACTCAAGAGTTTTTTTATTTTGAGTACTCTGGCATTTAAAACAGTGTCAATACCAATGAGTATTATAGAGCTTAACATAATTATATAGTCATGTATCAATTTTACATTGTGACATGAAATTTCTATGTTTCGAGATAGGTTCTCATCATCAGGCAATGTTGATGTGCTTGTGCAGATGATTTACATTTAAAAAAATCTAAAAAAACTTTTTTAAATATGATCATCTGCACAACGACAACATTGCCTGATGATGAGAATATCTCAGAAACGAGAAATTTCCATGTTGCAATGTAAAGTTGATACATATACAATTATATTATTTAAGTTATATAACTGCTCCCTAAAGTGCAGATTAAGAAAACAAAAATATAATTTTACCAAGCTATTCAAGCATTAAAGGCCTTGCTTATCAACATAGATGAATCCTTTGACTGAGCAACATAACAATTTTCTCATACATATTAAAAATAAATTTAAGTTTCTGGTGCAGAAGGACACCGATGTATTTTTACTTTTTGATGAAATTCATCTAAATTCTTATTTTGATTATGAGGTTGGTAATATTGTTGGCTTATCTGACAAAAACAATGAAGCTGCAACAAGTGCATTTGCCTTTAAGGTTGGTCATATTCTCACAATATAAAGATGTTGTGCATGTTGTACTAAATGTCTTAAAACTGAGAATTTATTTGATATTGATAACAATATAATAGTTAGATTAGAGGAATGAACGTTAGAGTATTATCAATCATAACAAATAATAATGCTATAAATAAAAAAGCTATATTTTTTTCTTTTGGAGTCCCCTAAAGCGTTCCATTGTATATCCACACCCCAGTTATATATTCTCAACCTCTTATTTTCCTATTCGACTCAGTCTATATATTAAAATGGATTAGAAGCAACTGGCTTGGTGAAAAATATGCAAGTAAATGCATACTGTTCCCAACATTTTGTCACAATGAAAATCATGAATCAGATAAGATCCAAGTACATTTGTAACTTACATTTAGTTCTGCAAATTTTAATGAGAACACTGTTCAGGATTGTTGACCTTATAAAAACAGAAATGTTTGCCTAATTTTGTAAGAATATGTAAACGTATTTTTATATTTAGTGGACAACAATGAATGTAAAAACGCCATTTAAAGGTTGTCTGACTTAGAAATAAATACTGCAATTGACTTAGAGTAAATGAAGAAAATTTTAAATTTCTCACTATTCTGTGACGGGTTAGAATCTGAATGGCATCTCTGGAGGAAATAGCAAATTAACAAGAGAAACTTTCACTGTTTTACATTTTACAACCTATGAATTTCTAGAAGTGACCAAGTATTGCAAAGAAGAATTCAAAATGGTCTTGTATTACCTGTCAAATTTCAAACTGATCACCTTGTGGCAAGGTTTGGTCAGTACCAGCAATTTAGTGGGGATCAGTATAACATCTCGATATGACAAGTGTTTGGAGTGTGAAAAAAAAAATTAGAATGTGTGAACATGAAAGGAAAGGGAGACTAGTGGCGGCTCTGGAAAAAAGAAGGTTCGTTTGTGTCTGCGTGCAGGGCAGTAATCGGTTCAAGAAAGAAGCACCATATCATAGAAAAAAAAAAATACTCACAGCTGTCTTAATAATCCACCTTCAGCAGCCCATTCTAAAGGAAAAAA
>JBBBDQ010020845.1:10000-12658 GCA_037127315.1 Ascarosepion bandense | reverse complement strand
AGATATGTATCTGGCAACATATTTGGCTTTTTATATGTCTGAATGTAAGACACCCAATTGTAGGTACATTTCTCTATATGTTCCCATCAATTCTTACATTCAGACATATAAAAAAAGCCAAACTCGTGTTGCCAGATACATATCTATATATATGTGTGTGTGTGTGTGTGTGTGTGTGTGTGTGTGTGTGTGGTTACACGAGTTTGGCTTCTTTTTATATGTCTGAATGTAAGACACCCAATTGTAGGTACATTTCTCTATATGTTCCCATCAATTCTTACATTCAGACATAAAAAAAGCCAAACCTGTAAGCACAGATACTTATATATATATATATATGTGTGTGTGTGTGTGTGTGTGTGTAGAGGTTGCTTTATATGTCTGAATGTAAGACAATCAATTGTAGGCATGCATTTCTCATATGTTCCCATCAATTCTTACATTCAGACATAAAAAAAGCCAACTCGTGTTGCCAGATACTTATATATATATATATATATGTGTGTGTGTGTGTGTGTGTGTGTGTGTGTGTGTGGTTACACGAGTTTGGCTTTTTTTATATGTCTGAATGTAAGACACCCAATTGTAGGTACATTTCATATGTTCCCATCAATTCTTACATTCAGACATATAAAAAGCCAAAACTGTGTTGCCAGATACTTATATATATATATATATATGTGTGTGTGTGTGTGTGTGTGTGTGTGTGTGTGTGTGTGGTTACACGAGTTTGGCTTTTATATGTCTGAATGTAAGACACCCAATTGTAGGTACATTTCTCTATATGTTCCCACTCAATTCTTACATTCAGACATATAAAAAGCCAAACCTGTGTTGCCAGATACTTATATATATATATATATGTGTGTGTGTGTGTGTGTGTGTGTGTGTGTGGTTACACGAGTTTGGCTTCTTTTATATGTCCATCTACACACCCAATTGTAGGTACATTTCTCTATATGTTCCCATCAATTCTTACATTCAGACATATAAAAGCCAAACTCGTGTTGCCAGATACATATCTATATATATGTGTGTGTGTGTGTGTGTGTGTGTGTGTGTGTATATATATTTGCTTTATATGTCTGAATGTAAGACACCCAATTGTAGGTACATTTCTCTTTATGTTCCCATCAATTCTTACATTCAGACATATAAAAAAGCCAAACTCGTGTTGCCAGATACATATATATATATATGTGTGTGTGTGTGTGTGTGTGTGTGTGTGTGGTTACACGAGTTTGGCTTTTTTATATGTTCAATGTAAGACACCCAATTGTAGGTACATTTCTCTATATGTTCCCATCAATTCTTACATTCAGACATATATAAAAAGCCAAACTCTGTGTTGCCAGATACTTATATATATATATATATGTGTGTGTGTGTGTGTGTGTGTGTGTGTGTGTGTGTTACAGAGTTTGGCTTTTTATGTCTGAATGTAAGACACCCAATTGTAGGTACATTTCTCTATATGTTCCCATCAATTCTTACATTCAGACATATAAAAAAGCCAAACTCTCAAAGCACAGATACATATATATATGTGTGTGTGTGTGTGTGTGTGTGTGTGTGTGGTTACACGAGTTTGGCTTTTTTTATATGTCTGAATGTAAGACACCCAATTGTAGGTACATTTCTCTATATGGTTCTACTCAATTCTTACATTCAGACATATAAAAAAAGCCAAACCCTGTGTTGCCAGATACTTATATATATATATATATGTGTGTGTGTGTGTGTGTGTGTGTGTGTGTGTTACATGAGCTTGCTTATATGTCTGGAATGTAAGACACCCAATTGTAGGTACATTTCTCTATATGTTCCCATCAACCTTACATTCAGACATATAAAAAAAGCCAAACTCGTGTTGCCAGATACATATATATATATATGTGTGTGTGTGTGTGTGTGTGTGTGTGTGTGGTTACACGAGTTTGGCTTTTTTTATATGTCTGAATGTAAGACACCCAATTGTAGGTACATTTCTCTATATGTTCCCATAAATTCTTACATTCAGACATATAAAAAAAGCCAAAACTCGTGTTGCCAGATACATATATATATATATATGTGTGTGTGTGTGTGTGTGTGTGTGTGTGTGTGTGGTTACACGAGTTTGGCTTTTTTATATGTCTGAATGTAAGACACCCAATTGTAGGTACATTTCTCTATATGTTCCCATCAATTCTTACATTCAGACATATAAAAAAAGCCAAACTCGTGTTGCCAGATACATATATATATATGTGTGTGTGTGTGTGTGTGTGTGTGTGTGGTTACACGAGTTTGGCTTTTTTTATATGTCTGTGAATGTAAGACACCCAATTGTAGGTACATTTCTCTATATGTTCCCATAAATTCTTACATTCAGACATATAAAAAAAGCCAAACTCGTATACAGATACATATATATATATATATGTGTGTGTGTGTGTGTGTGTGTGTGTGTGTGTGTATACACGAGTTTGGCTTTTTTTATATGTCTGAATGTAAGACACCTAATTGTAGGTACATTTTCTATATGTCCATCAATTTTACATTCAGACATAGAAAAAAGCCAAACTCGTGTTGCCAGATACTTATATATATATATATATGTGTGTGTGTGTGTGTGTGTGTGTGTGTGTGTGGTTACACGAGTTTGGCTTTTATATG
>JBBBDQ010020845.1:0-5000 GCA_037127315.1 Ascarosepion bandense | reverse complement strand
ACACCCAATTGTAGGTACATTTCTCTATATGTTCCCATCAATTTTTACATTCAGACATATAAAAAAAGCCAAACTCGTGTTGCCAGATACTTATATATATATATATGTGTGTGTGTGTGTGTGTGTGTGTGTGTGTGTGTGGTTACATTTATTTGGCTTTTTATATGTCTGAATGTAAGACACCCAATTGTAGGTACATTTCTCTATATGTTCCCATCAATTCTTACATTCAGACATATAAAAAAAGCCAAACTCGTGTTGCCAGATACATATATATATATATATGTGTGTGTGTGTGTGTGTGTGTGTGTGTGTGTGTGTATATTAGTTTGGCTTTTTATATGTCTGAATGTAAGACACCCAATTGTAGGTACATTTCTCTATATGTTCCCATCAATTCTTACATTCAGACATATAAAAAAGCCAAACTCGTGTTGCCAGATACATATATATATATATATATGTGTGTGTGTGTGTGTGTGTGTGTGTGTACACACGAGTTTGGCTTTTTTTATATGTCTGAATGTAAGACACCCAATTGTAGGTACATTTCTCTATATGTTCCCATCAATTCTTACATTCAGACATATAAAAAAGCCAAACTCGTGTTGCCAGATACATATATATATATATATGTGTGTGTGTGTGTGTGTGTGTGTGTGTGTGTGGTTACACGGAGTTTGGCTTTTTTATATGTCTGAATGTAAGACACCCAATTGTAGGTACATTTCTCTATATGTTCCCATCAATTCTTACATTCAGACATATGTAAAAAAAGCCAAACTCGTGTTGCCAGATACATATATATATATATATGTGTGTGTGTGTGTGTGTGTGTGTGTGTGGTTACAGAGTTTGGCTTTTTTTATATGTCTGAATGTAAGACACCCAATTGTAGGTACATTTCTCTATATGTTCCCATCAATTCTTACATTCAGACATATAAAAAAAGCCAAACTCGTGTTGCCAGATACATATATATATATATATGTGTGTGTGTGTGTGTGTGTGTGTGTGTATACACGAGTTTGGCTTTTTATATGTCTGAATGTAAGACACCCAATTGTAGGTACATTTCTCTATATGTTCCTACTCAATTCTTACATTCAGACATATAAAAAAAGCCAAACCTGTAAGTTGCCAGATACATATATATATATATATGTGTGTGTGTGTGTGTGTGTGTGTGTGTGTGGTTACAATGAGTTTGGCTTTTTTTATATGTCTGAATGTAAGACACCCAATTGTAGGTACATTTCTCTATATGTTCCCATCAATTCTTACATTCAGACATATAAAAAAAGCCAAACTCGTGTTGCCAGATACATATATATATATATATGTGTGTGTGTGTGTGTGTGTGTGTGTGTGTGTGGTTACATGATAGTTTTGGTTTTATGTCTGAATGTAAGACACCCAATTGTAGGTACATTTCTCTATATGTTCCCATCAATTCTTACATTCAGACATATAAAAAAAGCCAAACCTGTGTTGCCAGATACATATATATATATATATGTGTGTGTGTGTGTGTGTGTGTGTGTGTGTGTGTATACATGAAGTTTGGCTTTTTATATGTCTGAATGTAAGACACCCAATTGTAGGTACATTTCTCTATATGTTCCCATCAATTCTTACATTCAGACATATAAAAAAAGCCAAACTCGTGTTGCCAGATACATACATATATATATATATATATGTGTGTGTGTGTGTGTGTGTGTGTGTGTGTGTGGTTACACGAGTTTGGCTTTTTTTATATGTCTGAATGTAAGACACCCAATTGTAGGTACATTTCTCTATATGTTCCCATCAATTCTTACATTCAGACATATAAAAAAAAGCCAAACTCGTGTTGCCAGATACATATATATATATATATGTGTGTGTGTGTGTGTGTGTGTGTGTGTGTACACACGTATTTGGTGACATGTCTGAATGTAAGACACCCAATTGTAGGTACATTTCTCTATATGTTCCCATCAATTCTTACATTCAGACATATAAAAAAGCCAAACTCTTGTGTTGCCAGATACATATATATATATATATGTGTGTGTGTGTGTGTGTGTGTGTGTGTGTGGTTACACGAGTTTGGCTTTTTTTATATGTCTGAATGTAAGACACCCAATTGTAGGTACATTTCTCTATATGTTCCCATCAATTCTTACATTCAGACATATAAAAAAAGCCAAACTCGTGTTGCCAGATACATATATATATATATATGTGTGTGTGTGTGTGTGTGTGTGTGTGTGTGGTTACACGAGTTTGGCTTTTTTTATGTCTGAATGTAAGACACTCAATTGTAGGTACATTTCTCTATATGTTCCCATCAATTCTTACATTCAGACATATAAAAAAAGCCAAACTCGTGTTGCCAGACACATATATATATATATATGTGTGTGTGTGTGTGTGTGTGTGTGTGTGTGTGTGTGGTTACACGAGTTTGGCTTTTTTTATATGTCTGAATGTAAGACACCCAATTGTAGGTACATTTCTCTATATGTTCCCATCAATTCTTACATTCAGACATATAAAAAAAGCCAAACTCTCGTTGCCAGATACATATATATATATATATGTGTGTGTGTGTGTGTGTGTGTGTGTGTGTGGTTACACGAGTTTGGCTTTTTTTATATGTCTGAATGTAAGACACCCAATTGTAGGTACATTTCTCTATATGTTCCCATCAATTCTTACATTCAGACATATAAAAAAAGCCAAACTCGTGTTGCCAGATACATATATATATATATATGTGTGTGTGTGTGTGTGTGTGTGTGTGTGTGTGGTTACACGAGTTTGGCTTTTATATGTCTGAATGTAAGACACCCAATTGTAGGTACATTTCTCTATATGTTCCCATCAATTCTTACATTCAGACATATAAAAAAAGCCAAACTCGTGTTGCCAGATACATATATATATATATATGTGTGTGTGTGTGTGTGTGTGTGTGTGTGTGTGGTTACACGAGCTTGGCTTTTTTTATATGTCTGAATGTAAGACACCCAATTGTAGGCACATTTCTCTATATGTTCCCATCAATTCTTACATTCAGACATATAAAAAAAGCCAAAACTCGTGTTGCCAGATACATATATATATATATATGTGTGTGTGTGTGTGTGTGTGTGTGTGTGTGTACACATATTTATTTTTATATGTCTGAATGTAAGCACCCAATTGTAGGTACATTTCTCTATATGTTCCCATCAATTCTTACATTCAGACATATAAAAAAAGCCAAACTCGTGTTGCCAGATACATATATATATATATATGTGTGTGTGTGTGTGTGTGTGTGTGTGTGTGTGTGTGGGTTACATGAGTTTGGCTTTTTTTATATGTCTGAATGTAAGACACCCAATTGTAGGTACATTTCTATATGTTCCCATCAATTCTTACATTCAGACATATAAAAAAAGCCAAACTCGTGTTGCCAGATACTTATATATATATATATATGTGTGTGTGTGTGTGTGTGTGTGTGTGGTTACACGAGTTTGGCTTTTATATGTCTTGAATGTAAGACACCCAATTGTAGGTACATTTCTCTATATGTTCCCATCACCTCATTCAGACATATAAAAAAAGCCAACCTGTGTTGCCAGATAGTTATATATATATATATATGTGTGTGTGTGTGTGTGTACACACGTATTTGCTTATATGTCTGAATGTAAGACACCCAATTGTAGGTACATTTCTCTATATGTTCCCATCAATTCTTACATTCAGACATATAAAAAAAAGCCAAACTCGTGTTGCCAGATACATATATATATATATATGTGTGTGTGTGTGTGTGTGTGTGTGTGTGTGTGTTTGTACAGTTTGGCTTTTATATGTCTGAATGTAAGACACCCAATTGTAGGTACATTTCTCTATATGTTCCCATCAATTCTTACATTCAGACATATAAAAAAAGCCACCCGTGTTGCCAGATACATATATATATATATATGTGTGTGTGTGTGTGTGTGTGTGTGTGTGTGTGGTTACACGAGTTTGGCTTTTATATGTCTGAATGTAAGACACTCCAATTGTAGGTACATTTCTCTATATGTTCCCATCAATTCTTACATTCAGACATATAAAAAAAGCCAAACTCGTGTTGCCAGATACATATATATATATATATATGTGTGTGTGTGTGTGTGTGTGTGTGGTTACACGAGTTTGGCTTTTTTATATGTCTGAATGTAAGACACCCAATTGTAGGTACATTTCTCTATATGTTCCCATCAATTCTTACATTCAGACATATAAAAAAAGCCAAACTCGTGTTGCCAGATACATATATATATATATATGTGTGTTTGTGTGTGTGTGTGTGTGTGTGTGTGGTTACACGAGTTTGGCTTTTTTTATATGTCTGAATGTAAGACACCCAATTGTAGGTAACATTTCTCTATATGTTCCCATCAATTTTTACATTCAGACATATAAAAAAAGCCAAACTCGTGTTGCCAGATACATATATATATATATATGTGTGTGTGTGTGTGTGTGTGTGTGTGTGGTTACATGAGTTTGGCTTTTATATGTCTGAATGTAAGACACCCAATTGTAGGTACATTTCTCTATATGTTCCCATCAATTCTTACATTCAGACATATAAAAAAAGCCAAACTCGTGTTGCCAGATACATATATATATATATATGTGTGTTTGTGTGTGTGTGTGTGTGTGTGTGGTTACACGAGTTTGGCTTTTTTTATATGTCTGAATGTAAGACACCCAATTGTAGGTACATTTCTCTATATGTTCCCACTGTTCTTACATTCAGACATATAAAAAAAAGCCAAACTCGTGTTGCCAGATACATATATATATATATATGTGTGTGTGTGTGTGTGTGTGTGTGTGTTAAAGTTTGGCTTTTTTTATATGTCTGAATGTAAGACACCCAATTGTAGGTACATTTCTCTATATGTTCCCATCAATTCTTACATTCAGACATATAAAAAAAGCCAAACTCGTGTTGCCTG